>JALBCR010000557.1:67500-77500 GCA_030710515.1 Abscondita cerata | reverse complement strand
GGGGGGGGGGGGAGGAGGGGGGGGAAGGGGGGGGGAAGAGGAGGAGAAGAGAAGAGGGGGGGAGGGGGGGGGGGAGGGAGGGAGAGGGGGGGGGGAGAGGGAAGGAAAAAAAGGGGGGAGGGGGGGAGGGGGAGGGAGGGGGGGGAGGGGGGGGGGGGGGGGGGGGGGGGGAGGAGGGGGGGGGGGAGGGGGGGGGGGGGGAGGGGGAGGGGGGGGGGGGGGGGGGGGGGGGGGGGGAAGGGGGGGAGAAAGGGGGGGGGGGAGGGGAGGGGGGAGGAGGGGAGGAAGGGGGGGGGGGGGGGGGAAAGAGGGGGGGGGGGGGGGAAAGGGGGGGGGGGGGGGGGGGGAAAGGAAGGGGGGGGGGGGGAAGGGGGGGGGGGGGGGGGGGGGGAGGGGGAGGGGGGGGGGGGAGGGGAGAAAGGGGGGGGGGGAGGGGAGGAAGGGGGGGAGAAAGGGGGGGGGGGAGGGGGGAGGAGGGGGGGGGAGGGGGGGGGGGGGGGGGGGGGGGGGGGGGGGGGGGGGGGGGGGGGGGGGGGGGGGGAAGAGGAGGGGGGGAGGGGGGGGGAGGGGGGGGGGGGGGGAAAGAGAGGAGGGGAGGGAAGAGGGAGGGGGGGGGAAGGGGGGGGAAAAGGGAGGGGAGAAAGAAAGAAGGGGGGGGGGGGGGGGGAGGGGGGGGGGGAGGGGAGAGGGGAGAAAGGGGGGGGGGAGAAGGGCAGGAGGGGGGGGGGGGGGAGGGGAAGAGGGGGGGGGGGAGAGGGGGAGGGGGGAGAGGGGGGGGAGGGGGGGAAGAGAGGGGGGAAGAGGGGGGGGGAAAGGGGGGGGGGGGGAGAAGAGGAGGGGGGGGGGGGAGGGGGAGGGGGGGAAGAAAAAAAAAGGGGAAGGGGGGGGGGGGAGAGGGGGAAGGGGAGGAGGGGGGGGGAGGAGGGGGGGGAAGGGAAGGGGGAAGGAGGGGAGGGGAGGAGGGAGGGGGGAGGGGGGGGAGGGGGGGGGAGGGGGGGGGGGGGGGAGGGGGGAGAGGGGGAGGGGGGGGGGGGGGGGGGGGGGGGGGAAAGAGGGAAAAAGGGGGGGGGGAGGGGGGGAGGGGGGGGGGGGGGGGGGGGGGGGGGGGGGGAGAGAAGAGGAAGAGGGGGGGGAAAGAGGGGGGGGGAAGAAGGGGGGAGGAGGAGCAGAGGAGGGAGAGAGGAAGAAGAAGAAGAAGGGGGCGGGGGGGGGGAAGGGGGGGGGAGGGGGGGGAGGGAGGGGAGGAGGGGAGGGAGGAGGGAGGGAAAGAGAGGGAGAAAGAGAGGGGAGGGGAAGGGAAGGGGGAGGGGAGAGCGAAAGGGGGGAAAAAACCCCAAAACCCGCGGGGAGAGGGAGGAAAAAAAAAGACAGAAGGAAGGGGGGGGGGGGCCCGACGGGGCCGCCCCCCCCCCTGAACCCCCCCCCCCCCCCCCCCCCCCCCCCCCCCCCCCCCCCCCCCCCCCCCCCCCCCCCCCCCCCCCCCCCCCCCCCCCCCCCCCCCCCCCCCCCCCCCCCCCCCCCCCCCCCCCCCCCCCCCCCCCCCCCCCCCCCCCCCCCCCCCCCCCCCCCCCCCCCCCCCCCCCCCCCCCCCCCCCCCCCCCCCCCCCCCCCCCCCCCCCCCCCCCCCCCCCCCCCCCCCCCCCCCCCCCCCCCCCCCCCCCCCCCCCCCCCCCCCCCCCCCCCCCCCCCCCCCCCCCCCCCCCCCCCCCCCCCCCCCCCCCCCCCCCCCCCCCCCCCCCCCCCCCCCCCCCCCCCCCCCCCCCCCCCCCCCCCCCCCCCCCCCCCCCCCCCCCCCCCCCCCCCCCCCCCCCCCCCCCCCCCCCCCCCCCCCCCCCCCCCCCCCCCCCCCCCCCCCCCCCCCCCCCCCCCCCCCCCCCCCCCCCCCCCCCCCCCCCCCCCCCCCCCCCCCCCCCCCCCCCCCCCCCCCCCCCCCCCCCCCCCCCCCCCCCCCCCCCCCCCCCCCCCCCCCCCCCCCCCCCCCCCCCCCCCCCCCCCCCCCCCCCCCCCCCCCCCCCCCCCCCCCCCCCCCCCCCCCCCCCCCCCCCCCCCCCCCCCCCCCCCCCCCCCCCCCCCCCCCCCCCCCCCCCCCCCCCCCCCCCCCCCCCCCCCCCCCCCCCCCCCCCCCCCCCCCCCCCCCCCCCCCCCCCCCCCCCCCCCCCCCCCCCCCCCCCCCCCCCCCCCCCCCCCCCCCCCCCCCCCCCCCCCCCCCCCCCCCCCCCCCCCCCCCCCCCCCCCCCCCCCCCCCCCCCCCCCCCCCCCCCCCCCCCCCCCCCCCCCCCCCCCCCCCCCCCCCCCCCCCCCCCCCCCCCCCCCCCCCCCCCCCCCCCCCCCCCCCCCCCCCCCCCCCCCCCCCCCCCCCCCCCCCCCCCCCCCCCCCCCCCCCCCCCCCCCCCCCCCCCCCCCCCCCCCCCCCCCCCCCCCCCCCCCCCCCCCCCCCCCCCCCCCCCCCCCCCCCCCCCCCCCCCCCCCCCCCCCCCCCCCCCCCCCCCCCCCCCCCCCCCCCCCCCCCCCCCCCCCCCCCCCCCCCCCCCCCCCCCCCCCCCCCCCCCCCCCCCCCCCCCCCCCCCCCCCCCCCCCCCCCCCCCCCCCCCCCCCCCCCCCCCCCCCCCCCCCCCCCCCCCCCCCCCCCCCCCCCCCCCCCCCCCCCCCCCCCCCCCCCCCCCCCCCCCCCCCCCCCCCCCCCCCCCCCCCCCCCCCCCCCCCCCCCCCCCCCCCCCCCCCCCCCCCCCCCCCCCCCCCCCCCCCCCCCCCCCCCCCCCCCCCCCCCCCCCCCCCCCCCCCCCCCCCCCCCCCCCCCCCCCCCCCCCCCCCCCCCCCCCCCCCCCCCCCCCCCCCCCCCCCCCCCCCCCCCCCCCCCCCCCCCCCCCCCCCCCCCCCCCCCCCCCCCCCCCCCCCCCCCCCCCCCCCCCCCCCCCCCCCCCCCCCCCCCCCCCCCCCCCCCCCCCCCCCCCCCCCCCCCCCCCCCCCCCCCCCCCCCCCCCCCCCCCCCCCCCCCCCCCCCCCCCCCCCCCCCCCCCCCCCCCCCCCCCCCCCCCCCCCCCCCCCCCCCCCCCCCCCCCCCCCCCCCCCCCCCCCCCCCCCCCCCCCCCCCCCCCCCCCCCCCCCCCCCCCCCCCCCCCCCCCCCCCCCCCCCCCCCCCCCCCCCCCCCCCCCCCCCCCCCCCCCCCCCCCCCCCCCCCCCCCCCCCCCCCCCCCCCCCCCCCCCCCCCCCCCCCCCCCCCCCCCCCCCCCCCCCCCCCCCCCCCCCCCCCCCCCCCCCCCCCCCCCCCCCCCCCCCCCCCCCCCCCCCCCCCCCCCCCCCCCCCCCCCCCCCCCCCCCCCCCCCCCCCCCCCCCCCCCCCCCCCCCCCCCCCCCCCCCCCCCCCCCCCCCCCCCCCCCCCCCCCCCCCCCCCCCCCCCCCCCCCCCCCCCCCCCCCCCCCCCCCCCCCCCCCCCCCCCCCCCCCCCCCCCCCCCCCCCCCCCCCCCCCCCCCCCCCCCCCCCCCCCCCCCCCCCCCCCCCCCCCCCCCCCCCCCCCCCCCCCCCCCCCCCCCCCCCCCCCCCCCCCCCCCCCCCCCCCCCCCCCCCCCCCCCCCCCCCCCCCCCCCCCCCCCCCCCCCCCCCCCCCCCCCCCCCCCCCCCCCCCCCCCCCCCCCCCCCCCCCCCCCCCCCCCCCCCCCCCCCCCCCCCCCCCCCCCCCCCCCCCCCCCCCCCCCCCCCCCCCCCCCCCCCCCCCCCCCCCCCCCCCCCCCCCCCCCCCCCCCCCCCCCCCCCCCCCCCCCCCCCCCCCCCCCCCCCCCCCCCCCCCCCCCCCCCCCCCCCCCCCCCCCCCCCCCCCCCCCCCCCCCCCCCCCCCCCCCCCCCCCCCCCCCCCCCCCCCCCCCCCCCCCCCCCCCCCCCCCCCCCCCCCCCCCCCCCCCCCCCCCCCCCCCCCCCCCCCCCCCCCCCCCCCCCCCCCCCCCCCCCCCCCCCCCCCCCCCCCCCCCCCCCCCCCCCCCCCCCCCCCCCCCCCCCCCCCCCCCCCCCCCCCCCCCCCCCCCCCCCCCCCCCCCCCCCCCCCCCCCCCCCCCCCCCCCCCCCCCCCCCCCCCCCCCCCCCCCCCCCCCCCCCCCCCCCCCCCCCCCCCCCCCCCCCCCCCCCCCCCCCCCCCCCCCCCCCCCCCCCCCCCCCCCCCCCCCCCCCCCCCCCCCCCCCCCCCCCCCCCCCCCCCCCCCCCCCCCCCCCCCCCCCCCCCCCCCCCCCCCCCCCCCCCCCCCCCCCCCCCCCCCCCCCCCCCCCCCCCCCCCCCCCCCCCCCCCCCCCCCCCCCCCCCCCCCCCCCCCCCCCCCCCCCCCCCCCCCCCCCCCCCCCCCCCCCCCCCCCCCCCCCCCCCCCCCCCCCCCCCCCCCCCCCCCCCCCCCCCCCCCCCCCCCCCCCCCCCCCCCCCCCCCCCCCCCCCCCCCCCCCCCCCCCCCCCCCCCCCCCCCCCCCCCCCCCCCCCCCCCCCCCCCCCCCCCCCCCCCCCCCCCCCCCCCCCCCCCCCCCCCCCCCCCCCCCCCCCCCCCCCCCCCCCCCCCCCCCCCCCCCCCCCCCCCCCCCCCCCCCCCCCCCCCCCCCCCCCCCCCCCCCCCCCCCCCCCCCCCCCCCCCCCCCCCCCCCCCCCCCCCCCCCCCCCCCCCCCCCCCCCCCCCCCCCCCCCCCCCCCCCCCCCCCCCCCCCCCCCCCCCCCCCCCCCCCCCCCCCCCCCCCCCCCCCCCCCCCCCCCCCCCCCCCCCCCCCCCCCCCCCCCCCCCCCCCCCCCCCCCCCCCCCCCCCCCCCCCCCCCCCCCCCCCCCCCCCCCCCCCCCCCCCCCCCCCCCCCCCCCCCCCCCCCCCCCCCCCCCCCCCCCCCCCCCCCCCCCCCCCCCCCCCCCCCCCCCCCCCCCCCCCCCCCCCCCCCCCCCCCCCCCCCCCCCCCCCCCCCCCCCCCCCCCCCCCCCCCCCCCCCCCCCCCCCCCCCCCCCCCCCCCCCCCCCCCCCCCCCCCCCCCCCCCCCCCCCCCCCCCCCCCCCCCCCCCCCCCCCCCCCCCCCCCCCCCCCCCCCCCCCCCCCCCCCCCCCCCCCCCCCCCCCCCCCCCCCCCCCCCCCCCCCCCCCCCCCCCCCCCCCCCCCCCCCCCCCCCCCCCCCCCCCCCCCCCCCCCCCCCCCCCCCCCCCCCCCCCCCCCCCCCCCCCCCCCCCCCCCCCCCCCCCCCCCCCCCCCCCCCCCCCCCCCCCCCCCCCCCCCCCCCCCCCCCCCCCCCCCCCCCCCCCCCCCCCCCCCCCCCCCCCCCCCCCCCCCCCCCCCCCCCCCAAAAAAAAAAAGAAAGGACAAACCAAAAAAAAAAAACAAACCCCCCAAAAAAAAACAAAACAACCAAAAAAAAACCAAAAAAAAAAAAAAAAGCAAACCAAAGACCAAAAAAAAAAACCAAACCCCAAAAAAAAAAAAAAGAACGACCAAAAAAACACAAAGCAACACACCAACAAAAACAGACCAAAAGGGGCAAAACCAGAAAAAGCCCACCAAAAAGAAAGCCCAACCGAACCGAAAAAACAGAAGCAAAGAAAGGGCGGGGAAAGGGCAAACCCACAACCGGAAAAAACCAAACAAAAAAAAACCCCCCACAAAACACCCCCCCCCAAAACAAACGAAAAAAGAAAAAGGAAGCAGAAGAAACCACCCAAGGGGCAACCAAAAGCAAAAGGGACCAAAGAAGAAACAAGACACAGACAACCGAAACAAAAGAAGGCCCCCCCCCCCCCCCCCAAAAAGGACAAAAAAACCAACAAAGAACGAGACAACGAAGAAAAGGGAGGGAGACGAGAAAAGAGGGAGGAAAAAGACCACACAAAAAAACCAACACCACACACACCAAACCCAAACCACCAAACCAACCCCCCAACCCAACCCCAAAAAAAGAAAACGGGAACAACACCCCCAAACACACCACCCACACAAGAGCAAAAAAAAAGCGAAAAAGCACACAAAAAAAAAAAAAAAGGGAGAAGGAACGAAAAAGAAAAGAAAGGGGCCAAAGCACCCAAAAAACAAAAAAGCCCAAGGGGAAGACCAAACCAGAAAAGATCCCCACACACCGCAAGGCCCCCCCCCCCCCCCCCCCCCCCCCCCCACCCAACACAACAACACCGAGGGCGCACCAGAAAAAAAAGGGGGGGAAAAGGCCACACCACACACGGCCAAAGCACCCCACAAAAAACAGCAAAAAACCACCGACAACACCCGAGAAAAAAAAAGAGAAGAGAAAAAAAAAAAGAGAGGACAACCAAACCAGACCAAAGGAGGAGAAAAAAGAAAAAAAAGGACACAGAGGAAGGGGAAAAGAGAGGGACACAACCACCGGCCAAACCCCACCCCCCCCCAACCCAAAGCAAAAACAAAAAAAAAAAAAAAAAACCAAAAAACAGAAAAAGAAAAAAAAAAAAAAAAGAGGCCAAAAAAAAAAAAACAAAGGAGGGACAAAAAAAAAGAAAAAAAGAAAAGGGGAAAAAACAGGGAAAAAACAAAAAAAAAAACCCAACAGCACACCAAA
The DNA here is from genome assembly GCA_030710515.1 of Abscondita cerata. Taxonomy (NCBI): domain Eukaryota; kingdom Metazoa; phylum Arthropoda; class Insecta; order Coleoptera; family Lampyridae; genus Abscondita; species Abscondita cerata. The sequence continues at coordinate 70,971 of JALBCR010000557.1, read as the reverse complement.
CCACACAAACAAAGAAAAAAAAACAAAAAAACACAAAAAAAAACACAAAAGGGCACACCAAAAAAAAAAAAAAAAAAGAACAAAAACACCAAAAAAAAAAAAAAAAACAAAGATAAAAAAAAAAAGCAAAAGAAGGAAAGAAAAAGGAAGAGGAAAAAGGGGGAGAAGGAAGACAAGCAAACCGCCAGAGAAAGACCAGGAAGAGCAAAAAAAAAAAAAAAAACAACACCAAAGGAAAAAGGGGAGGACCCAAAAGAGGGGGAAAAGAAGAAAGAGAAAGCCCCACCCCCCCCCCCCCCCCAACCACCCCAAAGGACCCCAGGGACCCAAAAAAAAGGGCCACAAAACCAAAAAACCCCACAACCCCCACCAAAAAAACCAACCAAAGCGAGGGGGGAAAAGGAGAAAAAAGGGAAAACCAAAAAAAGAAACAAAGAAGGAAGGAAAAGGGCCAAAAACAAGAAAAAAGGGAAACAAAGAAAACGGGAAGGAACAAAAAGGAAGGCGGAAGGGGGGGGGGACAAAGGGGGGAAGCCCGCCCCCCCCAAACAAACAAAAAAACAAGAAAAACAACCAGAGGAAACCAAAAAGGCGAGAGGGGAAGGGGGGAAAAAAAAAAAAAAAGGGGGGAGAGAAAGAAAAAGGGAAAGAAACGAGGAAAAAAAAGAAAGGGAAGAAAACAACGGAGGGGGAGAGGAAGCAGGAAGAAAAGGGCCGGCAAAAGCACAGCCAAAAAAGGGAAAAAAAAAGAAACCGGAGGGAGCGGCACAAACAAAAAAAAAAGGAAACCACCACCCAGCCCAAGGCAAGGGGAAAAAGGAAGGGGGGGGGGAAAGGAGAAAAAGGAGAGAAAGAGGAGCAAGGCCACCCCCCCCCCCACAAAAAAAAAAAAAAAACCCCCAACACAACCCCCACAAAAAAAGAGAAGGGGGAGCACCCACCATCAAAAGGCCAAGACCCCACCCAAAAGCCCCAAAAAGAGGACAAAAACAAAAAAAAAGCCAAAACAAGAAGGGGGGCCAAAAAGGGAGGGAAAAGGAAAAAGGGCCGGGGGAAAAACAAAAGGAAAAGGCCAAAAAAAAGGGGGGCCCAAGCCAGAAAAACCCAAAGAAAAAGAGGGGGGGGGAAGAGGAGGGGGAAGAAAGAGGGGGGAAGGAAAGGAAAAAAGAAGAAACCCCCAAAGGAAACAAGGACACAACAACAAGGAAAAGCACCCCCTTTCCCCCCCCCCCCAACCCAAAGGAAGGGGAGGGAAAAGGAAAAATGAGAATGGACCTTCCCGGCAAAAGGGGGGGGCAACCAGGGGCAACAGCACAAGGGACACCAGCAAAAAAAAAAGGGGCCCAACCCCAAGCCAAAGAAGCACAAAGGAGGGCAAAGGCAGCACAAGAGGGAGGAAGGGGGGGGGGGGGAGAGAAGGGAGGAGGGCCAAAACCCCCCAACCAAACAGTCCCCTGGGCAAAGGCACCGGGAAGAGGGGCACAAGGGGGGCAAGCCCGGGGGCAAGGGAGGGGAAGGGGCCCACAGGGGCAAAAGAAAAAGAACCGGAAGGAAAAAAGGGGGGGAAAGGGGGAGGCCGCCTGCCCCCAATCCCACAAAAACCACACAACCCCCCCCCCCCCCCCCAGGCACAGACCAAGGGCACCCAAACAAACCCCCCCAAGCCCAAAAAAAGGGGAAAAAACCCGGACCTCCACAGCCAAGGGGGGAAGGGGGGGGGGCAAGCAGCAACGAAAGGGGAGGGAAAAAAAAAAGGGGACCCACCCAAAAGGAAAAAAAAAGACAAAGGAGTCAAGGGCCCCCCCAAAAACAACACCAAAACCGGCAGCAGGGAGGGTGCAGCAAAGACAATTCCAACAGCCACCCAAACAAAGGGCCACACAAAAAGGCCCCACAAAAAAAAGAAAGGCACCAAGAAAAAAAAAAAGCGAGGGCAAACACAAAACCAGGAGGGGAAGAAGAAAAAAAAAGCGGGGGCAAAGGGGGAGAAAACAGAGGGGAAAAAAAAGAAAAAGAAGGAGAACAAAAAAGGGACAGTCCAAAGAGAGCACCGGGGCAACCCCCCCCCCCCCCACCCCCCACACACCCAGGGGGAAAAAAAAAAAGGGGGAAAAGAAGGGCCAAAAGAAAGGAAAAGGGGGGCAAAGCAACCCCAACAAACCCCACACCCTCCCCCCGGGGGGTCCACACAAAGGGTGCACCACCAACCCCCCCACACCCCAACAAACGCAAAAAAAAGAAAACCCAATTTCCACACAAAGCCATTTCACAGTCAACACAGTCAGAAAAAAGAGACGAAAAAAGAAAAAAAAAAAAAAAAAAAAAAGAGGGAGGAGGGGCCACACCCACAAAAAAAAGAGGCAACCAACAGAGCCCAAGCCCAACCCCACCCACACACACAAGGCCGGGCAAGAAAAAGGGGGAGGAGTGCAGGCCCGGCCCCACAAGGGCAAGGACAGAACAACCCCCACAAGGGGGGGCCGGTCCCAAAAAAAAACAGTCAGCAACAATTCCCACCCCCCACAGTGCCACCAACCACATTCCAACCAAAAAGTTTCCCTGGGGGCACAAACCCCCCCCAAACGGCAAAAAAGGCCAACCACCAAAAAAAAAGGAAGAGAAACGGGGAGGGGGGGCACACACAAAAAGGAAAAAAAAACAGAAAAAAAAAAACGGGCAGCCAGGCCAAAAAACAACACCCCCACCAGCCCCCCAAGAAAAAAAAAAAACAAAAAAAAAACCACACCCACCCCCCCAAGGGCCAAAAGAGAGGGTCACCCACACCCACCCACCCCAACCCCACCCACAAAAAAACCACAACAAAGGCCAAAAACAAAAAACAAAAAAAAAAATCCCAAAAAAACATTGCCAAAACACACAAAAAAAACAAAGAAGGCCAAGAAGGAGCCACAAACAACCACCCACCAAAAAACAAAAAACAAAAGGGTCACACAAAACACGGCACCAATTTCACAATTCCCACACAAAAAAAACCCCACACGCCCACACCAAACCCCCCCCCCACCCCACAAACCAAAAAAAAAAAAAAACCCCCAACACCCAAACACACCCTCCAGCCAAAGCGCCACACCCAACCCAAAAAAAAAACCAACAAAAACACCCAAAAAAAAAAAAAACACAAAACGTCCATCCAAAATTTTCCAACAAACCCAAAAGAAGCAAAGACAAAGACAAGAGTAAAAAAAAGGGGGCAAGGCACATTTTCACAACCCACACCCCCCCAACAGCCAACACCAGGCCACCAGGGGCACCCACACCCAAAAAAAAAAAACCAACACCCAAGGAAAAAGGGGGAGGCCACCCACAGGGGCCCCAAAAGGCCAAGAATTCAATCCACAAAACCCCACCCCCCCCCCCCCCCCCCCCCCCCCCACCCCCAAACCACCCCAACCCAACCCAACCCAAAACGCCCCCCACCAACACCAAAACCCCCCCCCCCCCCCCCCACCC
>JALBCR010000557.1:0-65000 GCA_030710515.1 Abscondita cerata | reverse complement strand
CCCCCCCCCCCCCCCCCCCCCCCCCCCCCCCCCCCCCCCCCCCCCCCCCCCCCCCCCCCCCCCCCCCCCCCCCCCCCCCCCCCCCCCCCCCCCCCCCCCCCCCCCCCCCCCCCCCCCCCCCCCCCCCCCCCCCCCCCCCCCCCCCCCCCCCCCCCCCCCCCCCCCCCCCCCCCCCCCCCCCCCCCCCCCCCCCCCCCCCCCCCCCCCCCCCCCCCCCCCCCCCCCCCCCCCCCCCCCCCCCCCCCCCCCCCCCCCCCCCCCCCCCCCCCCCCCCCCCCCCCCCCCCCCCCCCCCCCCCCCCCCCCCCCCCCCCCCCCCCCCCCCCCCCCCCCCCCCCCCCCCCCCCCCCCCCCCCCCCCCCCCCCCCCCCCCCCCCCCCCCCCCCCCCCCCCCCCCCCCCCCCCCCCCCCCCCCCCCCCCCCCCCCCCCCCCCCCCCCCCCCCCCCCCCCCCCCCCCCCCCCCCCCCCCCCCCCCCCCCCCCCCCCCCCCCCCCCCCCCCCCCCCCCCCCCCCCCCCCCCCCCCCCCCCCCCCCCCCCCCCCCCCCCCCCCCCCCCCCCCCCCCCCCCCCCCCCCCCCCCCCCCCCCCCCCCCCCCCCCCCCCCCCCCCCCCCCCCCCCCCCCCCCCCCCCCCCCCCCCCCCCCCCCCCCCCCCCCCCCCCCCCCCCCCCCCCCCCCCCCCCCCCCCCCCCCCCCCCCCCCCCCCCCCCCCCCCCCCCCCCCCCCCCCCCCCCCCCCCCCCCCCCCCCCCCCCCCCCCCCCCCCCCCCCCCCCCCCCCCCCCCCCCCCCCCCCCCCCCCCCCCCCCCCCCCCCCCCCCCCCCCCCCCCCCCCCCCCCCCCCCCCCCCCCCCCCCCCCCCCCCCCCCCCCCCCCCCCCCCCCCCCCCCCCCCCCCCCCCCCCCCCCCCCCCCCCCCCCCCCCCCCCCCCCCCCCCCCCCCCCCCCCCCCCCCCCCCCCCCCCCCCCCCCCCCCCCCCCCCCCCCCCCCCCCCCCCCCCCCCCCCCCCCCCCCCCCCCCCCCCCCCCCCCCCCCCCCCCCCCCCCCCCCCCCCCCCCCCCCCCCCCCCCCCCCCCCCCCCCCCCCCCCCCCCCCCCCCCCCCCCCCCCCCCCCCCCCCCCCCCCCCCCCCCCCCCCCCCCCCCCCCCCCCCCCCCCCCCCCCCCCCCCCCCCCCCCCCCCCCCCCCCCCCCCCCCTCCCCCCCCCCCCGAGAGGAAAAAAGAAAAGGGGGGGGGAGGGAGAAAGAAGAGAAAGGAAGGGGGGAAAAAAAGGAGGAAAGAAAGGGGGGGGAGGGGAAGGGGGGGGGGGGGGGGGGGAAAGGGGGGGGGGAGGGAAAAAGAGGGAAGAAAAAGGGGAAAAAAAAGAAAAGGGGAGGGGGGGGAAAAAAAAAGGAAAGGGGGAAAAAAAAAAAAAAAAAAGAAAAGGGAGAGGGGGAAAAAAAGGAAGAAAAAAAAAAGGAGAAAAAAGGAAAAAGAAAAAAGGAAAAAAAAAAGGAAAAAAAAAAAAAAGGGGGGAAGAGAAGAAAAGGGGGAAAAAAAAAGAAGGGGGGAAAGGAAAAAAAAAAAAAAAAAAAAAAAGAAAGAAAAAAAAAGGGGGAAAAAAGAAGAAAAAAAAAGAAAAAAGAAAAAAAAGGAGAAAAGGGAAAGGGGAGAAAAAAAAAGGGGGGAAGGGGGGGGGGGGGAAAGGGGGAAGGGGGGAAAAAAAAAGGGAAGGAAGGGGGAAGGGGGGGGGAAAAAAAAAAAAAAAAAAAAGGGAAAGAAAAAGGGGGGAAAAAAAAAGAAAAAAAAAGGAAAAGGGAAAAAAAAAGGGAAAAAAAAAAAAAAGAGGAAAAAAAGAAAAGAAAAAAAGAGAGGGAAAAAGGAAAGAAAAAAAAGAGAAAAAAAAAAAAGGGGGAGGGGAAGAAGAAAAAGAAAAAAAAAAAGAGGAAAAAAAAAAAAAAAAGGAAAAAAAAAAAAAAAAAGGGATTGACTATGTAACTGCTAACACATCTGTCGACAAAGTTGTCTTTAAAGCAGCATATTTAATTTTTTAACACGTCAAATAATTCTCATTTACTTGTTGTTATCGATACGTGTGTTAAATTAAATGTTGCCCATTAAAGTTTCTTTTTTTTTAATTTTAATTTTTCTTTACTCAAAACATACAACAATTGGACATAGAAGCACATATCTATAGAGGATTAAAGACCTTTTCGACGATTTTCCACTTGACTCATGTTACCATTTAAGTTCCTAGCGAAAGTTGGCCATCTCCAGAAGATGGATTACTTTTAAATTAACAACGCGATATGTCACACTCCAAACAAAAATTGATATGTTTTTGGATATTTAAAGAAAACTCTTACTGAGATATTCAAGGACACTCTGTATACACTATATATGCTCCGTATTCTGATGTGATTAATCGAAATTTAAATAAACTCAGATTTTATGACAAGCTTGGTTCAAAATGAAGGATATTTTAAATATCTGTTATAATTAGGAACAACATATTCAATTGTTCTAGGATTTTGTATTTTGTGTTAAATTTAAATATTGCCACTAACACATCGCGTCAGCTTAGCGTTTAACGAAAACAAGCGCAATACATGTTTCTGCTTTATAAAAAGTATAAAGCAAGTACGCTTGTTTCTTATAAAATTTACATTTTTTCATTGAGGGTTTCAATTGATGATATATAGGTTATACCCTGCTGTTGAAGTTTAACAACCTTATGCCAATTGATTTTCAAAAGAATTTAATTTAACTTTTAAGTGAAAAAGTATGGATTTTGTCTCTCAAAGAACTTGTTACAATCAGAAACCACTTTACCCGTTCGATAGTTCATCAAAATCTGTTATATCTTTAATCGAATTCATGTTTTCCACTTCGGAAACTAAATTTTCTTTTTTTGTCAAAAATGAATACTTTCCAAAATTTAAAGAAATTTTGTTGAATTTTGTTTTAGTTAACAATTATTATTAATTTTAGTAGAGCTTTTTGTATTGAAAAATACGAAATTTGTAGAAGCTCGTCATGAATTTTATTAAAGTCGAACCCTAATATAGAAATATATTATCTCTAAAAAAAGAAATTAATAAAATATTGAAACGGTGAAGTGTTAAGCAGTTTTTGTCTATATATCGTCTTTAGGATCTAAGTTATGATACCCGTAAACTTAGATTATCACAAGTGGTTGTGTTCGTTATAAACTCTGAGAGTGTGCGCCATACGGTAGCATAGCTGAGTCGTAAATCTGTCAATTCTTTTTCTTGTTCTTTTACTCCTTTAGGGGCACTTCTTCATCCAAGATTTACTTGATTAAATTTTGAAAAAGGATAATGAAGTTTAGAGGTTTCCCATAAATTTTGTACAAATTGCGCTACATGGTACTTATACGTGGTGTGTCGTTTAATTGAAATTGAAATTAAAATGTATTTAGGATACTTAAGAGGTTTAATTTTTTTGTGTGGTTTAGGTGTAAGCCCATTCTAAAATTCATCACGGGTTTTTAATTAAAACTGAAACGTGACTATTTTTACAAATGCTAAATTGTTTTTAGTGCGCCGTTTAAATGATAATCGGTGTTTGATAATTTTTTTTTGTATTAAATATGTGTTCAAATGTTGTAACGTTTCATAAAAACTCGTTAAGTCTCCGGCTCTTGCAAAAATATTGCAATACATTTTTGTGTCGCCGAAACTGCTTGCAAGTTACTTTCTAAACCGTTTCTGATAAATGAATAACATAAATTTTGCAAAATAAAGAACAAACTCAAACACAGAAAAAAATAACGCAGTTATATAAAAAATAAAAATATTTGTATTTCTTTCAGCCTCGAGGAATATGAAATAAATTGTGACAAATTGTAACCAACTTTTCTCATTAATTTTGTGGTAATCTACGTTGGAGGAAGTTGTATGTATTATTTAATCATTAAGGTTGTCGGTATCGATTTGTAATTTTTACAATGAGAACAAATTTTAGCTTTTGCGTAATTTTTGTTTCCGGAACGTAATATTTTATGGTTACGAAACTTTTACTTGCAATTATTCTTGCACTTGTAACAAAGTAACTAACGCTAGTCACCAGTCAACCACAAACTGTAGCTTAAATTTAATTTAAAACCAAATTCAAACAATTAGATAACTTTCTGAAAGCTTAACCTCAACCCGGTTGGTTGCTTTATCGCCCTTTAAAATTTAACGCAGGTAAAATGGGGTTTTAAATAGATAGAGAAACGTAACCGCATTATGGTCTACACAGATTTTGAAACCATAACCATGTACTACTACTCCATTTAAAAACATATATATTCTTAATTATATAGAGAAAATGTCACAAGTGTATTTCCTTTTTCAATAACAGAAGCTATAAATTTTATCGGTAGGTTTTGAAGCACAATTGTATCTATTATTGGAAATCTTTTTCATGTGAGAAAATAAAGAACTAAAATATTTCAGATTCGCAAGTTTTATTTACCAGATCGATTAATAGTACGTACTTAAATTCTTAGTGGTTTTATTGTATACATCATTAAATTATGTAACATATAGCAAAACGATACATATTGTAGGTCCTTATTGTTGTTCAACAAGATCTTACTACAAACATCCTTTTTATTAGAAGATTTTGCAGTTTCTATAGAAAGAATGCACATAAATTTAGAGTTTTCTTTCACAAAGTTTTTGAAAGGTATAAAATAATAAATTTTGTATCTTACTGGCATATTTCATAAAGTATGTTTGATAAAACCCGGTTAGCTTAATAATTATTTTAATTATGATGGTATTGACAAAATGATTCAAAGACTTCGTAAGTCGTAAGTATTTTAAAACTTCGAACTATACTTATTTGATTTCAAAGTGATATGAAATTCAGCTCGTAGTTTTTTAATTAACACAAGAACTAAAATTAGTATAATTAAGTGTATGCTGGACAAAAAGTCAAGTGTAATAAGTGAATTCTAGCTCAAAGTCAGAACGTCGTGGATATAATTAACTGTCGATTTTTTTATTATCAAAATTACAATAATTGGCAACCAGAATAGAAAGCCATGGTGCAACCCTAAGTATAAAATTGGTCCTCTGAAGAGCAACATAATAATAATAATAATAATAACTTTTGAACAAAAGAAAATCTTTTCAAGGACTACAGGGGGTTATGAACAATTAATACAAAACTCACACTGTTGAATAAAATTGGCTGTTCTTCCACTGGGCCCAAAAACAAATAATAATAAATTCTAGCTACTCAGTCATAAATGTTGTAATAGGTACCGAAGTAGAAACCGCAAGGAATAAGTAGTATATAAAAACAATACTATACAGTGAGCATAAATGCAAGAACTATCCAAATTGTTTAATAGACTGGATTAAAACACGACTAACGGCCGATCTGTTTCCGCCATAAATATTGAAATAATTTTACCCTAAATAACCTTTACTACCACTAAGACAAATGTCCCTAGGACAGCTATTCCATAGACGGGAGATATTAAATCTGAAAGACGATTGAAACTTAACCAATCTGTGTAAGGGAGGAGTTATCAGGTCTTTTCGTCTTAAATTAATATTGTGTACATCTGTGCGGAATTGTATTTTTTATATAAATAGGTAGGTACACGAGAAGTTATGATGGTATAATATATTGTAAGGCTATGTAAAATTCACGATTCTTCATGTTTAACCAGTTAAGTTCAGTAAGTTTAGAACTTGTGCGCCCACCTCTCCTAATACCAAAGATCAACCTGATGCACGAGTTCTGAGTCCGTTGAATTTTATTCACGACTTTTTTGTTAATACAAGGACCATATACCGTATCAGCATAATTAAATATGGAAAGCACCAATGACTCAGTTAGTAGTTTTTAACTTCTAACGAAAAAAATTTTCTATTTCGGTATAACATTTTAATGTTGGCAAAAGCTTTTTGTATACAAGAGTTTATATGCTCAACAAAATTTAGTCCGGTATCAAGTAATACACCAAGATTTCTAACACTATCAGATTTTTCCAGGGTAACATCTTTAATTTTGAAAGATATACTATCAGAAACATTTACGTTAGTTTTTTTATTTGCAAATACTATAAGTTTTGACTTAAGAGGATTAATCACTAGACCGTGTCTTTCTCAATAAACAATGTCAGCTCAGCATTCATCATATTAACGGATTTGGTGATGTCAAAGATTGGAAAAGAATAATAAATTTGTGAATCGTCGGCATAATAATGTGAGGAGCACTGTTTTAGAACCGATGGTATGAAACAGGTATAAATACTAAATAGTAGAGCCCCAAAATGGATCCCTGTGGAACACCACTATTAATTCGCAATAATTTAGACGTTTTGTGTTGTAGATGAACTTGCTGAAACCGATTTGTTAAATAGTTAAACAATAAGGTTACAGCACTGGGGTGTAAGCCAATGAATTTAAAATAGATGATGCTAAGTTATGATTTATTAAATCAAACGCTTTACTGAAATCAAGGAGCACTAACGGTGTTATAAGATTCTTGTCCAAGCCAGAATGAATATCATCAACGATCGTTAAGAGAGCAGATGCACAACTATGATCCCTACGGAACCCCGATTGATTATCAGATAAAATATTAAATTGATTTAGATGAGATCTCAGTTGCAATTGAATTACACGTTCAAATACTTTAGAACATGTTGGAAGAATTGAAATAGGACGTAAATCAGAGAAACTATTGGTGTCTGCTTTTTTAGGAATCGGTTTAATAATTGCAATTTTCCAAAGGTTAGGGTAAGTGTGATTTTCAAGGCAACAATTTATAATATGAGTGATAAAATGGGATACAATAGGGAGGCACAGTTTTAACATAGCGGCATTAATATTATCGTATCCATATGAATTACTACTAAGTGATAGTATTATGTCGATCACCGTTTCTTCCGTAACCAAGGAAAATTTAAATAACTTAGGAAATTAGTTTTATAAGACGATTGATAAAAATTCATTAGTTCAAAGTCGATCGGTGTTTGTAAAGATTCGACACTATCAATGAAGTGATGGTTTATAGCTTCAACATCGTCTAATCCATCAGGGATAATAACAAGATTAGATTTAACCAGACCTGCGCTACGTAGATTCTTCCAAATTTGTTTACTATGTTTAACATTATTCAATTTAAAGTTGAAATAAGCGAGCTTTTCTAGACGCACTGTTTTAGTTAATAGGTTTCTAGTTTCCTTATAGTATGCCCAATGCACAGGGTCTTTGGTGCGTTTATAACGAGTTAGAGCATTGCGTTTTATCTTAAAAAGAAGCTTAGTATTCTCCGTAATCCAAGGAGCAGATCTACTCCTCAACAGCTTAGTAACAAACGGTGCATGTTTGTTAAACAGGTCTATAATGCATGAGTTAAAGTAAGTTACTTTATTGTTGATATCGGCAATGTCAAAAATTACGTTAAAAGGGGTATTAATAAGGTCAGAATAAAACGCATCCAAATTATAAAATGTGAATAATCTGGAAAAGTGACTTCAGCAACCGGTTTCCTGGCTACTTCTAGACTCAATGTACATGAAATTGGGTAATGGTCAGCGATTAACAAGGAATCAACATATTGCTCCGTAACTAAGGAAGCATCTGATGTGATAATTAGATCAATAAAATTAGAAGAGGTAGGAGTAACTCTGGTTGGGGAAGAAATAACTTGCGTTAGGTTAAATGTGTCAAAAACAGTTAAAAGTGAGTTGGTGTTTGAATTAACATTTAAGATATTTACATTAAGGTCTCCAAGTATTAAAAGGTTTTTACAACTAGGCAAAATAGTACTTAATGTGTCTTCGAATAAGTCAAAGAAGGTTGTATCACATGGTCGTGGGGGGCGGTAGATGACACCTACGCACAGATCATGTTTTGTTAATTTTATCCATAGTTGTTCTAACTTGGAATCGTGGTCCTTCATGAGATTGAATGTTATAAACTTTTTAACATAGATAGCAACACCTCCTCCCCTGGAAAAGTCACGGTCATTTCGAATTAATGTATATCCATCAATATACAGCATATCTGATGTTATAGAGGAATTTAGCCAAGTCTCAGTTACGCCAACAATATGAAAGTCTGAGTTGAAGACTAGCTGCCGTAAGGAGTCTAAATGTGGTAGTAAGGATCTTATATTTAAATGCACGAGTTTTAATTTGGACATTCTTAATCACAATTAATAAAATGTAACATTAAGACTTTATTTTATATTAGCTAAATTTCTACGCATATTATTAATAAATTAGAACCTAAGATAATGATATCAGAGCAGAAAAATGAGCACAATAAATTGCAAGACTAACTGTTATAGTATTATGAGTTTTCACGAAATAACAATATTATTCAAATACGTTATCAGTATTATCAGAACGCGTGTATGCAATCAAAATCTGTTACACTAGTTTAAACCAAGGTACATACAAGTAAGTGAGCTAACTTAAGAGAATTTCTAATCTAATTAATATCAATAATAACACAGGCAAAAAAAAAGAAGTTTGCACTCGCAAAGCAAAAAATTAAGAGTTTTCAACCATATATAGCACTCGCGCAGAGCCACCAATTTATAGAATACGAATAAGTAAATTTATTGTTTACCTAACATCGCATGCATTCAGCAATAGTCTTAAATTTAATTTTTTTACCATTGATCGCAGATTTAATAGTCCCATCTTGAGTCCAAATTGGATTAGGGGATACAAGTTTCTTAGCCTCCTCAAGTACAGCGAGACGTTTTGAAGTTAGATCTTCACGTAAGACCACACTACTACCTTTCAACATCTTTATCTTTGAGAAAACAAGCCCTTTTGTTGAACGCCGGCAGAACTTGACGATAATCGGACGAATACCGTTACTACCTCTAGCAGGCAAACGATGGCAAGTGTCAATATCGGATTCATTAATTTTAATATTTAACTTTTCGGAAAAAGTTTGAATCACAACTGATGATGTAAGTTCATTAGTTCTATCAGGTACACCAAAGATACGAATGCTATTCCGACGGGTGTATTGCTCCAAATCATCATATCTAATTTCCAGTGCATCCATAGCTGTATTAAGCGATTCCACCTTTTCACTATACTCCTTGATTTTAACTTCAAGTGATTCGTTTAATTTCTGACTAATCTTATCAACCAACGTATCTATTAGTCGATTGATTTCTGGTACGACTTTGACTATCTCCGGTCATCGTTAATTAATTAATTGTACACAGATCACAGGAAACACTTCACTACTTACTATTTACACTAATGTAATTGAATAAAGGCAGTAATATAGTTTCTATTGCGTTATTTTATAATTTACTGCGGAGTACGAAAAATACGTCTACTCACTCATGTAGCATACTGATTAAAAAAATAAATGTAACATTAATTTAAATAAGCGTAAGAAAAGATAAGACGTGTACGTGGCTGCCATACGTCGTAACTGGTGTTAAATACAAAATAGCAGGATAACTTCTAGGTGGATTATGCAGAGTCCGTGTATGGAACTAACGCCAAATATAATGAATATTATACCTAAAGTGGCTAGTTACTCGTAACTGTTATCCCCGAAACGATCTAAATGCAAGGCACCTAGTACGAGTTTTGTAGAAGTTGACAATCAAACTATAATGAAACGCCCTCTGATGCTGGTGATGACGTTTAGTAGTACCAATTACATATCCAGTAGAATATTCCCAAAAGTAAGTAAATCAAAAAAAAACCTATAACAAGAATTATAAATCAGGTGTTCTCGTAAAAAACATAACTTTATGAGTGGCTCTTCGACATCCTGTAACGTTTAAAACGTTTCTTAAATAAAATTAAAAAAAAAACTAAAATTAACAACCTTGTTGCATAGGTAATTTTGCACACTTGGTAGCAGATAAGCTATTCCTTCATTCTTATTGGCTGAATGTTATCACTCTGCTTTTCCGGTCTGCTTATCAAAGAGCGAATGCCATTTCTATATTCTGAAACCTCGTGTGGATGGCGAAGAAGTGTAATCCGTGTATTCTGACACAATTGGCAAAATCACTCGAACGTAATTTATAATTGGGCAAATTTAGACCCGAATCTTCCTCAAAAGAGTATTTCTGAAAATGCATGATAGAATCTACATACCAACAAGGTTTTAATTTTACCTTTCTCGCTATTCTGTACGTATCTGGTTTAAATCTTACTGCCACGTTTACGTGTACGTCCTTATCTTTACTCCATGGTTTGTATTAAGTTTTAGGTTATGTTGATAAAGACATAGGCGTACGCACCTACACTACCAACTTGTGGTAAATGAGTAAACTTACTATCCAGTGGCGTGGCCAAATTTATTTAATTGTGTGCGTTTATATTTGTGGTATCTCAATTAAATATTGAATCAGTAGCGCGTATTAGTTTTAATTACTTGTTTATCTACTCAATTTATTTAGTCGATTTTATGTGTGTTCGAATAAACCGATTTTAGCTTTCATTTTGTGTTCTGTGGCTATTTCCTTATTTTTCTACTCTTTCCATTTGTCACGGTTGGATTTGCTACTAGCTTGTAGTTCCGGGCTAGCTTTCTTTTTAGTTAAATGGACTTGGCGCCTTATCTCAATAAATTATTTTCTATCTAAGGGTCTCTAATCGACGGTCCACGATCCACATCCTCTCTCCACTAATCGGGTCAACCTTTCCCTAACATCTGACTGTAACAATCTTTTCCAAAAATATCCTTGTAACTATTGATCTGATCTTTTCTGACGCTTGATTTAACCACGAAAATTAATTAAGAATACCTATCTAAAGCGTTAAGATATCGACCAGGGTTTTTTGTTAATATCGAAAACCGAAGTCAAATAAGCCAGGCGAGTCTGACGAGGAATTTATGAAGTAACATAGAGTCAGTGGTGTATCATACGGCAAGATCAAGTTAAAATGTGTCAAAAAACTAATTGATTTATGGTTGCATCAAAAGTTATAACTTGGTGGGCGTTATATCATTTCACATTCCTTCATTCTTTATGCAAAGCTACGATAAACCTACGCATAGTTGATACATACTCCTAACAACTTTGTTTTAAAACCAACACCAATACATACTGTTAGAGAAAAATTATACTACCCCAAATTATACTTAGACATTTTGGTCCTCAAATAACACTATCTTAATTTGATAACTCATAAACTTTGTAGAACACTATAAAACCCCAAAAATTAATTATTGTTTTTTAAAATCCAAAACTTCTACTTTATCATATTAGTAGACATAGATTAGGTTTACATTTCCGTTGGAAACGCTTAAACCCAAAACCGTACTAACTGAAATAATAATTCGCTCACGTGTTTGAAAATTAAAAAAATGTAAAGTTAGATTAAATTTTTCTGCTTTATCGTTAATTCTGTCATTTGTTAAACCTTCCTTAAAATTTTTGTGGCGTTCATAGTGTGCGTTTTAGACATTATCCTCTCTCTGATTTGGAAGTTGACGCAGTACGGACATGCTTAGTAAATATTATAGCTGTCTTTAATTAAATTTGGCATCTGTTTTGTGTAAATCCGCCATTTTGTCTATATTGGAAGAATTTCTACCCGGAACAACTTCTCACAGAAATTACTACCCTTTCCAACACATACTGTTGTAGAATGGGAAAGGGAAATCTACAAATTAACGATTTCTGCAACTCAGGTTGTTATTGTTTAGGGTGCATTTCGACTTTTGAATCTAATTGACGACATCACTCTCAGAACCAGAGCTATTTGTGGTTGTATCTTCCTATACTGCTATGGATAACCAGATGATATTTCATTTTACTTATTTACATGGTAAACCCATTAAAGGGCGCTTTAACAGAAACATGTTCAAAACGATAATCAACTTTAAATAATTTTGCGTGTGAGAATTCTTTTTTTAAGTCGGGGATCCTTGATATTCATTTCATTCTTAATTTTAAATTACGTTATTGCGAATGCGTGATACTCGTAATTACGCTTTTATCATCTATGTATTAATCTTGCGGTTTATGCAATGATAATATCACGTCTTTTTTTTGTACAGTAAAAGCGACAAAAATTTTCAGTTAATTATGGACTACTCAATGAAAATGATTGAATTTTTAACTTATTACATTGTTCTTTTTGCTACGTTTTTATATTGTTTTTATGTGTGTAGATAACAAATTAACAGTCTCGTTTCCCGTTTTACACGTTAGTTTCACTTTTCTTAGGTTTTTACTACCTAAGAGTAATTTCTAAGGTGGGTAAGTGGTGTCCAGTTTTGGAAGCCTTTGGTTACATCTATACAAATTATTCCCGCGACCTACTCTACCACATTTGAAGAAAGGGTAGGTGTTCCAAGCTGTCTTACAAACAAATAATTTTTTGTGTAAGGTATCTGAACAACTTTGAAATATAACCAAATATAAATAAATTTCTAATATTAAAACATTGTATGAATCCTAACTTAATAGATTACAAAACAATATGTTAATGAAATTAAACGAGTATAAATATTTGAGTTTGACAAATAGGTTGCTCATTTAATGTCTTCAGTTGTTTTTAATTAATCAAATTCCAAAAATTCTTAATTTCTAAAGCTTTAAAAAAAGAAGGGTCAACTAACACTATAGCTACAATTATGGTTTTAAGAATAACAAATTTATTGCCATAAGCTTTAATTTAGACTAAAACTTTGACAGTTGGACCACATTTCTTTAAAGTATTTTTTTTTTGTAAAAACCAAAATTGTTGGTGTACGAGGATATATTGAAAATTCTTAGCCTACTATAGAACCAAACAAAATTTCAATGTCAAAATATTTTATTACTCCACATATTCTCCTCTTAATTGGATACATTTATTACAGCAAACCTGCAACGTCGTCTCTAGACCTTTCAAAAAAAATTTTTCTTCTTGCTCTGCAAACCAGACGTCCACAGCTTCTATTACATCCTTGTTGGAAGAAAATGTACGACCTTTTAAACTTTTTTTCAGTTGAGGAAAGAGGTGATAGTCGGACGGAGCCAAATCGGGTGAATAAGGGGAGTGTTCTAGTAATTCAAACCCTAAATCACGAATTTTTGCATGGCAACATGAGATTTGTGTGCAGGGGCGTTGTCCTGCAAAAACAAAACACCTTTGGATAGCTTTCCGCGTCTTTTCTCTTTAATATTTTCCCGTAGAGTGGTCAGTAATGTCGAATAGTAATCTCCAGTTATTGTTCTACCTTTATCCAAAAATCAATCATGATTACTCCATGGCAATCCCAAAAACTGAATCAAGAACTTTTCCAGCAGATTTTGGACACGAAACTTCTTAGGTCTTGGAGAACCAGAGTGTCGCCATTCCATCGATTGTTGCTTTGTTTCTGGATCGTAGAAATGTACCCAAGTCTCATCCATAGTAACAATTCGGTTTATGAAGTCTACATCGTTTTCAAATCGAGCACAGATCGAACATTCAAACATTTGGGGATCCATTTTGCAGCAACTTTTCTCATGTTTAAATTGACGTATACCATATGATGAACTAGTTCGTATGAAAAATTCAGTGCTTCAGATATCTGTTTTAGCCCAATTCGACGGTCTGATAAAATCATGTCATGAACTGCATCGATTTTTTGGAGACTGACACAAAAACTGGCCTTCCCGATCGGTCATCATCTTCAATGGAAAATTTACCTCTTTTGAACCTTGCATTCCAATTTTTGACGGTTGCATACGAAGGACATTGATCACCAAGGGTATTAAGCATATCTTCGTAAATCTGCTTACCTCTTAACCCTTTTAAATACAGGTACTTGATGATGGCTCGATACTCCAATTTTTCGATTTTCACAATTTCGGTGGACATCTTTTTTCATTTAATTTATTGCGTGACTCTGGTTTACTTTTTTGACGTCAAACTTTACACTGACACTTCTAATAAATTATTGTTCGTTGCTATGGTAACGCAATATTTTGTTTATGCAAGGAACTGGTCTAGGCTAACTAGATATCAATACATCCTCGTAAATTGTTACATGGTCCATCAATCTCCATGGTATCCGGATTAGATGGATCACATCCAAGAAGTAGATGGACCACTGACCTAATCGACATGATATTTAAAGACAAACGTAAAAAATATTTTTAACAAAAGAAATTATTGTATTATTTATTAAGTTTATTTGTGGATTTTGGGAATCTATAATAATGTATTAAATTAAAACAATCCACTATTCCACAGTAATCACATAGATTTTAAAATTTTTAATTTCTTCTTTTTAGCCATTTTTATAAAGCTTCATATACATATATATATATATATATATATATATATATATATATATATATTTTAATTTTTATTTGCTTTGAATTGGGTGTTGCTTAGAAACTCTTTGGGGTTAGGTAAGGGTTGGATATCTCTAAACAGGACACGATTTAAGGCATAATCAAATTGAAGGAAACCACCTTCCTTAATCTGTATTTGTTTTTTGTGATTCAATTTTTTTATTTTTGTCTAGTTTTTTCTTTTCCTTTTCTGTCTTTGATTCCTTTTTTTAACTCTCCACTCCCATTTTCTTTTGTAAATGTTACTGGTGCAAGGCACTGAGTGTATTTTATGCAATAACTTTTACGGTGTGTTTTCTCCGGAAATTCATTGAAGATTCAGGCACTAAAACAGTTTCCATGTCACTCCTTGAACTAAGACTAGCAATAGCAAGTAATTTACAAAACGGATTGCTAAGTCTAGCAATTTGCTGGGACATTGTCGTCTAGACACTTTTTGTTTGGGTTTATATGATATTATAACCATTAATACCATTATCAACGCTTGCTGACTTTTTCCAAGAACAACTAAGTAACAAACCAAACTGTAGTCGTGTAATCTTTCTAGAGAATTAATCGTCACATGCAGGTAGACTAGTAGTTACTTTTAAAAGACTTAAAGTAAGCATAATCTAATGGTTATAGCTAGTTACTTGTATAAGGAGGAATACTCATTAAAAGTATATCATTCTTTCCTTTAAACTCCAGCATTTTAATGCAATTAATCTGCGATGTATAGTTGTCAACAAGAAAAAACTTTTTTATCTATTTTTTTTTGGGGTAAAATAATTTTTCAACTAATCGCAAAATAGTTCTGTATTAATATAGCAAGACTTTTGCGATATTTTTACTTCAGTGGTAGGTGGCAAGTCTAGTGTAATAAGTTTATCATCTCACTCAAAGTCAACAATTTTTTTTTCTAAAAAACTATGAAAAATACTAGTCAAAGAACGTAAAAGACCCCTGGATCCTATATCAAAGGTGTCTAACTCTTCTAATTTGGTCAACGGCCTAAAGAAGCAACAACGATTGGTGCAAAACAACGCTTCTTACATACACCATAACCAACCATAACTTACAGTTTATATTAAGCACACATTTGTGAACCTTTCATAAGAGATCCAGGGGCCTTAATTTGCTCCCTAGCTAAAATTGTGTTGAACAAGACAGACAATATAACTCATACAGTTTTCACAAATGCACACATCGACTGCAGCTGCTGCTGCGACAAATTATGAAAGATACGCAACCCCCCAGTCAATACAAGGCTTGACCTTTAGACAAAGAATAGTCGACGCTGCCGCATCTATAGGTAATACATTGACCACCAGAGTGACAAAAACAGAAATAAGAAGACGCTGCCGTGCGTGTATACGTAATAGGGGCTCCCATTTTGAACAAGATTTACAAAAATTAAGATAAATTATTAATTTAATTTACAGCTGACTTCTATGTATAAGGTCTAGTGGTGGACAGCAGTAAAATAAATTCCGTCGACTGCTTCATTTTTATTATTTTTTTGGAACTGTTAAGGGTTTGTTGTAAGATTCGCAGCTTGTTCAATAGCTTTGCAACAAGAAAGTTTTAACACAATTTGTAACCTCAAAGAAGCGTTCAGAATTGATTTTGAAAAATTTTTTGTTTTCTTTGAAATTATCACATGATGGAAATGCTAAGAATATTTTTTTAGTCCATACGAAAGACCATAGTGTTGGGCAAGTATTCCATCAAGAAAGTTCCACAAAGTTGGCGTAAATTTTTGAAAATTACATTTTAACATATTAACAACAAATTTTTAAGAAAAATTGAAAATCAAAATATCTCAAAATCCATTGAGTTTTGTATAAAACATATTAGTGTTAAATTTACTCCTTACCTCTTGTTCTATCAGATCTCCAAAGGAATGTATCCAATTACCAGTGACCCTGTATATAAAGAAATGCATTTTTGTAATATAAAAATGAAACATGGAATAATTTGGTAGAAACTTTTTTTCCACACAGAAGAAAACTACAAAAAAAAATCGTAAAAATTTAGAAATTCGATCGTATCAGGTAGAAACGATTCAGAATCTTACGAACTGTAACCTTGTGTTGAAAACTGTAATTAATCAGCGCCAAATTTAAAATAAACAATTTTAAGTGAATCATAAAAACATTCCCTCACAAAAAAGTGTTCTTTCTTTTACAACAAATTAAGCAACCTATAGACTGGAAAAAATATTTCAAACAATGGTAATTTAAATGAATAGTAATTTGTTTTCTAAAAATTAAGCTAAATTTTGTAATTTTGACAATAACTAATTGCATCGCTACGGTTCATAAGATTCTGAAAAGCTTATATATGTAAAAGTATCTACAGAAACTATGAAAGCTTAAGTTTAAAACAATTAGTAAAAAATAAATAGAAGAAGTACATGTACTCAGCTGAGTGTGCGTTAACCTAAACACTAATTCTATAGCTAGGGTGGTTTATTTTATTTTATTGTTAAATGAAAGCTCAGATTTATTTTTCAATTTTCAAAATTTTTGTGCCTTTGCGAAGTATAGTAGCTGTAATTTTAAATAAATTAATTAATTTTTACCTGCATTGTTTTTTTTTATTTGAATGCTAATAATTTAATTTTTAGGTTTAACTTGATTGTATTCGAAAAAGCTCTAGTTGAGAGCGTTTACTTTTAACATTGATAAATAAGATTTAATACTCGACGTCACTCCTAAAAGAATCTAAGTATTTTAAAAATTGAAAACTTTGTAATGATTAATCTTGGTACACTGAAAATGGAATATTTTGTACGATATTGTATTATGCAGTTTAGCCTAACGTCATTCGTATCAAAAGCAATTAAAAATTTAAACGAAACAACGTTATAAATGTTCAAGAAAATACATTTTTAAATCTAAATGAAATTTTAAATTCACGTTGAAGCCGGATTTAACGAAAATAAAAAAGCGCATAAAATTAAATATTACTATGTGAATTCTGAAACAATAAAACAAAAACTTTTAAAGCTCAATGTAATCATTAAAATGCGCACAACAAATTGGGTTCCAGTTGCTCTGTACAAATCTAATTTAATTTAATAAACAAAATTTAATCGCTTACGGTTTTGTGCAACCAATTATGATTGAATATAGTTTCTGCAATTGCTTTGACAAACAACAGGTTTCGTAATTCTAGATTTAAATAGTTACTCCTGAAATAATTTCAATTATTATTACGCGGAAGTGGTTATTTTATTTACATGCAGAGTGCAAATGAAATCCTAAGCTCTCTGTAACATTATTTCAAAACAAATTGTTCTTTAATTTTGCAATCGTAAAGGAAACGAAGAAGAATAAAGATTAATTTCCATTTGAAAACTGAAAGCATTTGCCCTTAGATAAACGGGATTAAGTTAGTATGTTAAACGTATTAAAGAATTAACATTAAAGACTCCATCTTCCAATAAATCAAATTAAGGAAACTGTGGGTAGATTGGGATAAACCTATTCCCGCCAATCCGCAGACACGGGTTCTGGATAAGTCTCGAGAGAATAACAATGTCAGAGGGTAATACATATTGTAAACTGAGTTTTTCTTAACACACATATGTGTATGCCACTCTAAAATGGGCAATTTCCTCGAGTTAACCGTTTTGGAAACACATTACGTCAATTCAATGCGACTCCCTTTATATCTATTTTCTTTCATAAAAGCATCTGTAATGCGTCCCAACGTAACAAAAGGATTGGTGATTATAGATTTTGGAGCGCACAATAGTTTTTATTGGGTTACGTACTATTCGAGTGCATCCCAGATGAAAATCTAAATATTGGTGAATGCATGCATACACCCCAATTGATGCGTCACAAGGTATTGGGTGCGCTGACGCTGCAGCCCGGGGGTGGTTACCCTAGCAACGTTGCTGCAGCTTCCGTTATAAAGCTCTACTACCTGTATTTTCAACATATGTAAAGAGCCGGTGTAAGAATGTAGTTAACAAGTGAACAAATTACTGCTTATTATGTATTAGTCTTTGACAATTCGAAAACGTAGCTACGGTTCTACAAATAGAAAAAAGGTCCTTGCTTACTTCGTCAGATCAAAAGCTTCTAAATATAACTTTTAACGGAAAAAGCCAATTTGTGGTTTAAATATCAATTTGTTTCTAATTAATTTAATTTCGAAACCTATTGAGACAGCAACTCACCTAAATTGAATATCAATGTAGTCCTTGGATATAAACGGTCCAGATCTATGTTTATATTAATTAAATTTTATAATTATTATTGATTCAATATGAATACTATAATACACCATTTTAGGACACAATATTGTTATATATTACTAGCAATTATCTCATGATAGTTATAGTTACGTACACACTCATAGCAGGTTACATGAAAAGAAACTATTCACGTGTCACGCAAGCATGACAAAATTTCTAAACAAGTCACGAGTATCATAGGTGACAACTAACCTATGTCGTAGTACATAAATTAGAAGTCAATAACCCACTCCAACAATACAGTTAATAAAATTTAGCCTTAACAAAAAAAAAGTTGTGATCGTCACATAAATAAAATGGAAAAAGCCTACGTTGTGATTATTTTTAATTTCTCTACAAAATTTGGGTAGATTCGGATTGAATGAGAAATGATTTACTTTAGGTAATGTATTATAAACCAATAAATTAAAATAAAACTCACATGCAAACCACAATAACATTTAATATTTAACTTCTGCATAGGCTGCTTACAAAAAGGAAAACCTAAAAATTACTTGTACTACACAAAAACAGCAAATCGCAAACTAACACCATAAAATGTTAAAACAAAAATATGAACAAATCAAATAAAACACTGCAACAAGATATGTTCATCATATTTTAATTCAATTCTTATGCGACAAATAATAATCAAATAGCCTCATGACTTCGTTTGTCGAAGATGTTCAGTAAAAACACAAAAAAAACAAAAAACAATATCACATACTAATACATTTATAAAAATAAAATAATAAAAAATCATTAAACATAATAAAAAACAACATTCATTGCACATGCATAATAAATATCAAGTAAATCAAAACAAGATCCCAAATCAATAAACTCTGCTTTGATATTTTTTGTATCAGCAGGTAAATAATAAGTTCCATACAATAAAGCATAGTAAAAGTTTCATGTTAAGTTCAGAAGAGATAAGCTACTCCACTTGCATCAAACCAGGTAGGACAATTAGTCAACCAACGGTTGTTGCCAGGCGGTTTGAAACCTTTCCCCCCCTTCTCCCCCAACGTTTTTTACCTCCATGGTTTTTGAATCAAAAATATTAAATAATTCAACAGTGAAGGTGTACAAGCTACTCCACTTGCAACAAACCAGGTAGGACAATTAAGTCAACCAACGGTAGTTACCAGGCGGCTTAAAGTACACTCATCCGATTTAAACTAAATCAATATATCAAAAAACTAACATTGCTAAGAGCTTTCGTACAAAAGCGTTCCCCTTCTTATAAAAATTAAGTACAAACGAATTCATGAGTAATGTATCTGTTACTTCCAGTTAAACTAAATCTATGCAGGCACAAAAAATTAAAATTAAAAAAAAAAAAAAAAAATCTTTTCATATAAATTTAAAAAATTAATTAAAAAAGTTCACATAAAAATAATTAAAATAACTCAAATAAAACACACACAAACATAATAAATTATAACCTAAAGTTGAAAATTTTTTTAAGTATAGCAAGTGTCAGAGGAACGGCGCTAAACATTTGCCAACTATTAATTTTACGTAGGTTAATTCAATTCAAGTAGATGTAAACGACCCTTAAAACAAACAATTTAAAACAAATTATAATTTGGTTGCGTTCCACATCTTGTTGCATTGTTCAAAAATCCCCTTCATACGTTCTAAAAATAGAATAAAATGCCCAAATCTATGCCACTGCGACAGTGGTTATTTTACAATCTAATCATTGTTAACTTATATTTTATTAACTGTTTTTTATAGCAATATATATGAACTCAATTTAAATTAAACTTTAATAAAATTTAAAAACATTGGATAAATCGGAGATGAACTGCTCATGAGAGCGTTTTACAAAAAGAAAATACGCGTGAGACAATTCTCTGCGCAATAAATTTTCAGATAAAGAAACCATTAGCGGTTCTTAATTAGTTAATGTTTCTATAGTTGGGGTTTAAACAAACGTAAAAGATAAACACTAAAAACGTACAAAAAGACAAAATTAAATATGGTTCAAAATACAGCATCCTCAACATTTATTTAAAACAGATTGTACATACCTTCAGTAACACGTTACATGGTTCACACACAAGTGTCATTGCACCGCCCTTACTTTATTAGTTCAAACAAAAAAAAAGGCGAGGAATTATTTCCGATATATTACGAGAACAAAAAGTAAAAAAACTAGCGGTTTAATATGTCGTTTACCTTTAAGGGTAATTATAGTCTTTAAGCAGTCCTACGGACGAGGAATTTTGTCTTATAACTTTTGACTATAAAGTCATAGGTGAAAATGATGTATACAAAGATCTTTGTTTTCCAAGATACATATTTTAGTAATAAAATTAATTTTGAAGTTTTGGGAGAGAACTGTGGCCAGCCCTCTAGGATGTTAAGTTATAGTTTCAAAAACATAGCATCACGACTACCTTGAAATCCTCTATCGAATGGTATATTCAATTTTTCTTTTTTTTTTGAAACACTTTGGAGGAGATAATAAACAGACAGACATAGATTTCAAGGGAATTATACAGGGTGTCCCAAGAATGAAAGGCCAAAACTTGGGAATGAGTAGTTGGCATTAAAATAATGTCAGTGGTTTATACAACTTTTTTCTCCGGCCCTTATTTTCAAAGTTATAGGGCTGTGAAGTTGGAAATTAAAAACACAATTTTATTTATAACTCTAAAACTATATTTTAGAATTTAATGAAATTTTGATGGATTGCCAATCTCATTGATGCATCTATTTTCGGGGTACCATTAATTTTACCGGGGTTCTAGAAAGTCTGGAACATAATTAGCTCACTGGTTAAACGGACAAAACTTTTTCAGAGATAATGCAACAGACTTAAAAATACTGTCAGTTTATTCCCCAACTATTTTCCTAAAAAAGGTGCTCTTGGTTGAATTCGATAAAACAAGTAGTTTTTGAGAAATTTCAAATTTTCTTAGACTCATCAGAGCACGTGCAATTTCCACTATTATCTATTAAATGAATTTTTATCAAGTAGGCCGCTGGCAATTATTTATTATAGTAGCCTGTACGATTTATTTGCACGCTGAAATACTTGTTATGGCAGAATAACGTTTGATAAAGAAGTGTCAAGAGTACATCTTTTCAAGTTCTACAAATAGAAAAAACACATACGTATAGGGAATATTATTAAAAAATAACAAAGTTACTGAATTAAGAACTAAAACCAGAAAACACTTAAAGTAAATGTTTTCAATGTTATTGATATAAAAAGAACAATTTTACGGGATTACCATTAAAAGTATTATAATCAATGCCATTAATAACGAATTACGAAATTAAAAAAAACTTTAGAGCAAATGTTCAAAATGTGCACCTGCTACATCTACACATTTTGGAGTCTACGTAAATTATTTCGTTGTACTTGAAACAACATTCCTGCATTGTTTTTGATATTATCGCAATGGAAGTGAATTCTATCCAATAATTCATTCCTTGTTTGTATGGGTGTTGCATATACCAAACTTTTGAGGTAACCCCAGAAGAATGAATCTAGTGGATTTAATTCTGGAGTACGTGGGGGCCATGCAATTGGACCTCCTCTTCCAATCCATTTTTCGGGGTACTCAGTGTTTAAGTGATTTCGTACCATAACACTAAAGTGAGGTGGAGCGCCGTCGTGCATGTACCACATATTAAGTCTGGTTTGTAAAGAAATGTCATCTAACAGTAAATTTAAATTATTCTGAAGAAAATCTAGATACGATTGTCCATTTAAACGGCCATCAATGATAAATGGGCCAATTAAGTGATTTCCAATAATTCCAGCCCACACATTGACTATGAATCTTTGCTGATGTTTTGTCTGAATTATACCATGTGGATTTTCATCAGCCCACAAATGTAAGTTATGGGAATTAATTGTACCATTTCTCGTAAATCCGGCTTCATCAGTAAACAGTACTGACGAAATAAAATCAGGAGCTTGTCTCTGTTTTCTAAAACCAGCGCGCATATTGAAGGCGTGCTGGATAATCTTCTGGAGTTAAACCCTGTACTTTTTGAAAATGGTACGTATGTAATAATTGTTCTCGAAGTATTCGGTGGACGCTGTTCTTTGAAATATTTTGTTGGGCCGCTAATTTTCTAATACTAGATGTAGGATTGTTATCTACTTCATTTAAGATTTCTTGCTCTAAAACGGCTGTACGAACATTTCTTGCGGGACCCACGCCACCTGCTATCTGCTTAAATTTACCTAAAAATAAAATAAAATAGTTTTCAAAAGAATAATCGCAATTTTCGTAAAACCGTACCATTTTCTCGTAAGTTTCTGTCAACACGTTCAAAAGTTTTTCTGTCTGGTAACACTCTATTATGGAAGTTTTCAGAATAAAGTCTTCTGGCTTTGCGAGAATTGCCCGAAGCTTTTCCATACATTAAATGCATATCTGCATATTCTCGAAAAGTGTATTCTGCCATAACAAGTATTTCAGCGTGCAAATAAATCGACAGGCTACTATAATAAATAATTGACAGCGGCCTACTTGGTAAAAATTCATTTAATAGATAATAATGGAAATTGTACGTGCTCTGATGAGTCTAAGAAAATTTGAAATTTCTCAAAACTACTTGCTTTATCGAATTCAACCAAGAGCACCTTTTTTTAGGAAAATAGTTGGGGAATAAACTGACAGTATTTTTAAATCTGTTGCTTTATCTCTGAAAAAGTTTTGACCGTTTAACCAGTGAGCTAATTATGTTCCAGACTTTCTAGAACCCCGGTAAAATTAATGGTACCCCGAAAATAGATGCATCAATGAGATTGACAATCCATCAAAATCTCATTAAATTCTAAAATATAGTTTTAGAGTTATAAATAAAATTGTGTTTTTAATTTCCAACTTCACAGCCCTATAACTTTGAAAATAAGGGCCGGAGAAAAAAAAAGTTGTATAAACCACTCACATTATTTTAGTACCAACTACTCATTCCCAAGTTTTGGCCTTTCATTCCTGGGACACCCTGTATATATATATATATATATATATATATATATATATGTATATATATAAATGATAAGTTTTTCGACATCTAGTGTCGACTCGTGAAAGCGTTCACGTACGAAAATGTTAGAATCTTTGCCGACAGGTATGTAAATCGACTATGTAACTGCTTTACATACCTGTCGGCAAAGTTGCTAATATATATATATAGATTTTTTATTATTTTTAATTTTAAGTCCGGAACTCTACAGACGAAAAATAATAAGTAAAGAATTAAGTAGATAATAAACCTTTCATCAAGCGGCAACTACAAATTAATATGCTCTAAAACAAAATATGTATGGAAAAACTAGATGAAATTTTACAATTCCATAAAATTAACTTTCACTACACTAATTAATCTACTCTATTTTTTTGTTACTTATTATAGAAATATTAAAATTAAAGTATTCTATAAACAAACGAAGTAAGTTTTCCCATCTTCGCAATTGGAGAAATTGTCGCTTTGTCTTTTATGAATTGCAATACTTATACTTTGGCAAAGATACGATCGTCAACGATTGTCTCCAGTAATGACCCAAATCTTTGCCTCAACATTGTCTACAAAAGAATTTGTGGCAGCACTCTAAGAACCGTGGCTTTCAGTTAAATATGCAAAATGTAATCCTCAATAAAATCACGATATATCTATTTTCTATTTGATGCATGTTCAGCAGCTTTGCCAGTTTCCTTTGATAAAAAATGAATATAAAAAATTGCCAACGTATGCGTACATGTAGCATTCCATGTTAAATGTGTTCTATTGGACCAAGGAACTAAAGTCATTCCATCAGGTCTTTTTCCATCTTTACAACTAAAGCCACTAGGTTTTAAAACTGTGGGTATCTTTGCGGTTCTAAGACCCTTTTTGATAACGTCATTCAGAATAGCATGTTTTGCCGATTTTCCTATGATGCACGTATGCACCGTTTAAAAACTCATTAAAGGTTTTTAAGATAAATTTGATTCAGATAATATGAATAAAAATATTGAGTCGAAAATAAATTTTAGTACATCTTCTACATTTGATGAACATGGTGCTAAAGCCCCAATTTTCAGGAACAACAAAAACTAATATTTCTATTCATTTCACAAGAACAAAAATCAGAGAGTATAAGTTTTATGGTTTTTACCAGCACATTACTCAAAGTATAACATTTTTCAGCCAATTCATTCTGTACAAAACTAAACCAAAAAGTTTAAAAACCAATGACATAAATAATAAATTTTTATAATTTCACTAGAATAAACCCCAAAAAATGTTTGGGCAAAATTTGTTAATTTGAATGGTTTTTAATTACCAATGTTTTTTAAATTAATTCATTAGCTAATTAGAGTGTATTTTAAGTGGTAAAACCATATTTTTAACCTTCTAAATCAATTTGCCTATCATTTGGTATGTTTTCAACTCAATCCGACATTTCGTTCTCTACATCTCGGCTTTTATATATAAACCTACGATATTAACAATTATACTGTAAAAATTGCCAAAAACCAAATCACCGTAACAAAACAAAAATGTTTGGTAGGTTTACTTAAATATCGGCCAATCCTAGGACTAAACTCTCCTTTCGGGTGGATCGCGTAATCCTAAACTTAAGCAACTTTCTTTATACGGTGCATAACAAATTTTTGAATTACGCTTCTAATCCTGCTTAAGTCCATACGGTGCATACGGGCATGACTTTCATACATGACTTCCCAAATTATCTATTTATTTTCCGCAGATGCATGTTTACTGAACACACATACGCCATCCATATCAGGATTACAGAAATTCTAAAAGTACTGTTATCATGTAAAGTTTTAAGATTCCTTGAAGGCAGAATTTCTAACCATGCACCTGATTCCTTTGCACATGATGTCTCGTATCTAGCTTCCTCTATCTCATAATAAAATGTCATTTTTGTCAAACTGTTAAAAGTAGCAGTAAAATCCCAGTTCCTTTGCACCGTTGCAATTACTGGAGATCGGTCATATCTCATATTCCAGAAATTTATTGCTTTGTCACAACCATTAATTTGACTTAGCAGAAATAAAATGGAAACATGATACTAACAAGTCGACTGATACTTTGTGCTGGAAGACTTAGAACTTTCACCCTATTCACCCATCCTTCTATGTCGTATAGGAAGTGTTACCGTTTTCATTGCTTTCCAAAAACCGATTGTTTATAATCTCCTTCGTTGTTCCTCTGATATATTTATTAAGATTATTTAGTTGCGAATCTCTTCGTTGTATACGATGATGAAGTAGATTTTGCATTTTTGGGTTAATCTACAAACCTAAAGGTTTTGCTTTCTCTACAATCTTTCTAAAATCTAAAATTAGGTACTGTTTCACATTTTTCACTCAAAGTACTATGGTCCAACTCAAACACATTTAGCTCAAATTCCAACTCATTAACTGTAGGTTGAATTACAATGCTAAAAACTAGTCGTTTAACAGGATATCCCAGTTAACAGCCGACTGTTGATTCTATAATTTTCTCATCGTAAAAGACTTTGGTGGAAGATGAGGGATTATTAATTGTCACTTAATAAAGTATTTTCCCAAAAAAATTGATATTAGTTTACCTGAAATAAAATATTTAAATATAGAGTGCAATTGTCTTTCGGGTCTACGAAACTTTTTTGCGAAATTGCTGTTAATTGACTTAGGCAGTCCTCTACGAGAGACAACTGTTTTTAGGCAACTGAGAAATGGTTCTCGGGTCAAGGATGAAACTAATTCTAAGTATCGTTTAACATATTATAAATACCCGTATATAAAATTTTGTTTGTCGTACCCTTCTAGCACGCCTATTTTTATTTTGTACAGGTTTCTAGATAATCCAGACCTATGTGAGTCAATGCATAATTATTAAAGCTTAAACGTTTGTTAGGTAAATTTCCCATAACTGGCTCTAGAACAATAGGTTCGGCCTTAAAACAAATGATTCAGTAATGGTTTGCCCGACTATAGGCCAGTAAACTTCCCTAATAGTTGTTGTAAAAATTAAATTAGATAGGAGGTGAATTTTCGGTATGACTAAAACTTTCAATCGAAAAATTAGAATTTTTATGGTTAGTATTACAGATTTCTTCCTTCAATTATAGGTTCTTGCAGCACAAACAAACATCTTATTTGCATCATGCTTTTGCTTCGGAATTAAATCAAAAATCTAGCTCGAAGGATTAATTGATGTTGGCAATTTTATTCCGGAAAGGCGGGAAATGAATGGACTGCTTTTTTTATCCAGGAAGATTAACACTATAAATGTGGTCTCATTTAAACCAAAAATTTACTTTATAATAATTACACAATTTAATGAAGTAGTAACAACAAAGTCTTACAAAAACCGCAAATAAAAATTAAAGATGTTTTTTAAACACCATCTTTGACGACACAATTACACCTATCTTGGAAATACATACAGGCACAAAAAGGCGCTAAGTGTAAATTAAATATAAATCATAAACAGTGGCATAGAAAATAACGATTTACCTTTAAGGTACAAGATTGCTCTGGATTTGTAGAAAATTTTACTAGTCTTGAAGCCCATACGATTTTCTTCTAAAATTATTTTACGAGTTACAACTTCTTACAAAACTTTAAATAGCCGAGGTTTTAGAGCAAGGAAGAAATGGTACTGCAATGATTACGCGGTCCAGACCACAGCTAAATAACTTGTTTCTAGTACTAAAAAATTATAATTCTTAATGGTCAATTTATAGAAAATTGATAAAAAATTAATTATTAAGAATACTTATAATTAATTAAAAATCCAGATAATTGAGTCCTGAAATGAAAGGAGTCATGTCTTTAATCAAACCCTGTAAATAAAAACTAAAATTTATTAGCTGTATTAACTTAACTGTAAGAGTAGAAACTTACCATGTCCGAGTGATTTGTGCGACAGGTGTGACATTAAAGTGAATAACCCTTCCAGACATTTCCCAATACTCAAAAATAATCTATTAGAGTATGTGTGTCTGTGATTAAGCAATAGAACAACCGCGATAAGCGTTATTTGTGAATATTGTTGGAAAAACTTCAGTACGGGATGAAACATCAATTTGCTGTAAAACAATTAAAATCAGTAATGTAGCCTGCGCAAATTATAAAAAAAGAGAATAAGAATAAGGGAATAGATTCCAGAGGTCAGCAACATAGAAATAGGTTGCACCAATTTAAATTCGGTAGTAATTAAGGGCATATAAGTCCTATGATCAGAATAATTAGACGCATCGTTTCGTAATATTTATAGAACAATTAATTAAAAGTTTGCGAATTAGGGTTCTAAATTTTAAAGTTGGGGCAGCCGAATTTGTCTGGTAAAATAATTCACAGGTGACTTTGATAATATTATACATACAACCGACGAAAATACGGTGAAACGATTTGTAATCAGACGCACTAAGCACGTCTACAAATTAAATAAAAAACTAACCTCCAAAGTAACATTCCGGACGAACTACAACATGTAGAAGTTGGCATTGTAAACCAATAAACAGCAACTAATTAAAGCATAATACGTGCTACACATAAATAAAGTAAATTTTAATACAAAAAACAAAATTTGAATGTTAAATAAAATAGTGAAAAAAGTGAAAAACTTACTTATACTGTTTGAAGCATAAACTTGGTGCAAAGACCTTATGAACTATTAGCACAGCTGGTAAAGGTTTCCAAAGCAGCGTTCCTGAACCTGCAATCAACAATAAATGAAGACGAGTCGACCGATAACGAGCATGAAACATTACTCACTTGTATTCTAAGGTAGATGATAGTTTTAAGTTTGTACAAATTTTTTTCATGCATGTGTTCACTTGTAAATTTTAAAATTAAAATTAAATATAAAACATCCACTATTTGACATATACTCGCGGATTCGCAAATGTAACTTTTCTAAAAGCCTTGGTTACACGAGTATAATTTTCTTGTCTTATATTACGAAAAGATTATTGACCCTAATGTCAAAGGTTTAATTTACATAGACATAAATAAAATTAATTGTTATAATTTATGAGTCTTTTATTAAAAAGAAAGAAGTAGTTAGCTAGCAGTACAAAGAATAAATAGTACAAAGGTAATTATTCGGAAATTCACACACATAGTTAATAAAAAAGGAAATAAAAGTAAATTAAGTACACCCAAAATTCATATTAGTACATATGAGGGAAGTTTTTGTATTAGATAAGTCAGTATCCAAGGTAAAAATGGTGCTGCGCCTTGTAGATACGTTAACTGTGACTGCAGTAAATGCATGGTAGGTACATAGTTTAATAGGTGGCAAAATAGATTTTATAAATTTAATTAGAAATATATCAGTACGTTATATGCTTGACCATAAAAAAATTCCATTGGAGGGCAAGATTAATTTGTTAAACCAACCTTTATGTGCTCGATGATGTCATTGTTCTGTGGTAGACGTTAGTAACGCCAGCAGATGTAATTGTTTCATGTTATATATCAAATTTTTGGCAGGATACGTTCTTATTTATTTTCTAAGTGCAGTTTTTAATTCAATTAATTTTCGATGTAATTGTATCTATCTAATTTAACGATTGTCTACAATGGATTTCGACTTTGACTTACTTTAACATATTCATATTTCGAATCCCAAAAGCCGACTGCCCTTTATCACACACTTCTTCCTCTCTTCCACCACTTCAAAACACTTGTGCCCTTGTTTTATCGTTCGCTTTTCTTTCCTACTTTACACAATGTTTCCACCTTTGACATTTTAAATTTATTTGTCCATACAAAAAACTTTAACCTTTAAACGTTTGGAACATCTGCTTGTGCAAAATACTGTTTGTGATTGTTATCAAACGAAACACTTAGATATACATTGCCATAAATAAGCATAACAACTTAATCTACTTAAATGTTAATTTAATTAAATGAAAGAAATTTTTTTATAGAAAACAAATAAAATTTTTGTCTTAAGCAAAATGTAGATCGGATTTCAAAAATCTTATAATCATCTTAATTCTACGTTTAAGTTAAAGAGAAACATTTACTATAAATTTCAATAATCAATATTTTGATCCAAAATATATTTTTTTTATTATTTATAATAACACTTTCAGCGCAATATGTTACGCATATTACTTGTCAAAACGATTTGACACTGTCGAAAATTTTACTACAAAAATTTTGCCGGAAACTTACCAGGACATTTTGCTTTTTCCAAGCCAGTGACCAGATTAAAAGAGTGGAAGATGTTTCATGACAATCCTTAATAAATAAAAATAACGGCGAACAAGTATTCGATACATAATTATTCTTTTCGTTACTAGTTTTGAAAAGGAGATCGTATTCATCTAATTTAATTTCAAGAATTGTCACTTTATTCCTTGTTTACAATGTCAGTTAACCAAGCGTGTTTGTGTAATTTAAAATTTCGTTTATATATTTTCAATTTAATTGCAATTGTAATTTTGTATGTTAAGTAATAATTGGAAATCAATTACCAAATGAGTACTGGGTAAATATGAAAATAATTTATATTAAAATCAAATATTGTTGAGTACTGCAGTGTTTTTAAAATATAATATTACTCCGCTTTGTAAATAAATTAATTCAATCAAATTAATAATATCCAATAAAATTAAAAACGATTTTATCATGTTGTAATTGTCTGCTAAAAGTTTGATAATAAAATGAAAGATAGTTTGCATTATTTGCCTAATACGATTGCAAGTTTATCGTCGGCATCTTGTGTTAAGACTCACAGTAATTCTCTTAAAGTCTCAGCCTTAGATTTAATCTTTGAGTTAAGATGTAAATAAACCAAAGTTTAAAACTCTTAATTTGTACTAGCCGACTAAAGACTACAGGTAATCATATAAATAGGGAAAATAAACTATAAATAGAGTACCTTAATGGTGCTACAATAAAAATTAATCAAATTATAAATTTTTATTTTAAGTAATTTAAGATTTTTGGCGTAACAGATAAAAGTTATGAACAAAGGACACACTTTTATTTTAATTTTGGTCACGTTTTGAATGTTTTATTATATACAAAATATATCTAAATGCAATTTCTAAGATCGGTGTAGAATATTAGGACGTGGTAAATTAAGCGCATGCGCAATGGCGCAGTTATTTATTGTTAACAATATTAATATGGAAATAGTTTATCTAGAACACTAAATAAATACTGATAATAAAACAATTGGACACAAAATATTAATATTCTGAAACAGAAAATAAAGAAATGTATTATTTTTCGTAACCTACACAAAATGTAATTTTTGCTAACAAAGGAAAAACACCAAAAAGCTGCAGTTTTTGGTGTTTTCTCTTTGTTACAAATAGACTTTGCAGTTTAGAGTTCGATTCCTTTGGTCATTTTTGCTGTTTAGTAAAACAAGTCTCCAACCTGAATATTGTATGCAGCGTGTCCTAGAAGAAGTATCCGGTACCGTGAGTTTGCCAGAGGAGAGTCAATAAATAATGGTACTAAAGGAAACTAACCGGTTTTAATTACGGTTTAAATTTATATACGTTAACCCAAAAGCCCAAAAAACGTGATAAATTAGTATTTAACCATTTAATTCAAAATAAATAAATGATTAAATACTAATTTACCACGTTCTTCTGGGCTTTGAAAGTTAAACTTAAAATGAATAAATCAGGGAGAGTAAAGAAATCATTAGGTATCCGAACAATCTCAATGGGGACCATGGTTCCGAACATTCACCGTTGTGGATTCCAATCGTTAACTCTACCCCTTCCCCTATTTTGAACCAATCAAGCGTTGAGGTTATCGATCCCTGACTCTTTTTCTTTTTTATATACGGAGGTATTTTCCTAATTATTCAACCTTCTTTTAGTCTAGGATCTGGCTTGGTTACAAGTTGATTATCTGACTTTCAGTCGGCTACTTTGAACTTTCTTTTGTTTTAAGTTTCTCGCCTTGATGAAGCCTTTTACGATAGGTGGCAAAACGTTGGCAACTACGATTACCTTTTTGACACGGTCCAATCCCGGAAGACGTTTTTGTTTCAATAATGACTCCGGTCGTAAAAGCCTCAATTCTTACAAATAATATTTTGTAATTCGTCATTTTTTTTTTATCGGGAGGAGGGGAGACCAAATCTACAACACTCACTGTCAAAAAATGTTAAATACGCTAGAATAATTACCCTAATCCCAAATACCTCAACTGATCCAATTTAACTACGACCCGACAGTGACCACAAATTGAAACAAGATATTGCACTTTTAGGGCAATTATTGGAAACCATAGCTGACTACAGTACAAATCGGGAGCTCTTGCAAACTTACAGCAAAAAACAATCCCTTATAAAAGTTACACAAAATTTGACCAATAAATTACGAATTTTTACGCATCAATTAAATTGGAAGAAAGATTTACGACAGTCTGTTCATCAAAACCTACAAAATTGACAAAGATGCGCAAGAAAAATTAAGAAATCTGAAAAATAAACAAAATTTCTTGATGTTTAATATGTTCACCTGCAAATTACAAAGGCGCAGAAGCAATAAAGATTTAATGAGCAACAAATTATTTTAACGTAAGGTTTTGGACTTATCTCAAAGTATTGGCGCAAGAATTAAAAAGTAAAAAAAATGTAAGTCAATTGATAATTCTATGGTTTTGGTGCAAAAAATTTCAACAATGTCTGGACTATCTCTACATTAATTTTGACCCTGAGGTAAATGATCTCACTATTTACGCTAACGACATGAACTCAACAGAAGTGCTTTCTTACGGAAATCACTTATAACCCCGTTTGCTTCTAGAAAAAATTCCACCCCATCAGCGTACACTGATCATTTTCCAGTGCGACTAATATTGAAATGTTCCATTGTACCATGTGCATCTGGCAACTTGGCTGTTCTCCCTCCAAATTGGATTTGTCTGAATCACTTTATCAAATAAATAATATCGGTTGTACCAAATTTGTTATGTATTAATATTTTATTAAGAACAATAGTAACACATACAGAAACATAAAAATATTTATTAGCGCAGCCGTACTGCTAACTTGTCCGTTATTTAGACGGAAGTGCTACTTGGATTTTCTTGTCAA
Organism: Abscondita cerata; assembly: GCA_030710515.1. Taxonomy (NCBI): domain Eukaryota; kingdom Metazoa; phylum Arthropoda; class Insecta; order Coleoptera; family Lampyridae; genus Abscondita; species Abscondita cerata. The sequence goes on along the minus strand of JALBCR010000557.1, from coordinate 32,441 downwards.
TTCTACGTGATTTGCTTTCATGCGTTATCGTTTGTTTATCTTCATACATAACACTTTTATAAATCAATATTAGTCTCCCCAACATCGTAAATTTAAAAAGAAATGAGAGGTTTATTTAAAATCATGTGTTAATTACACTCAAATACAAGATAGCTTATTTCAAATAGCTCCACGAAATGCGAATGAGTTCTTACACAAAATACAGGAAAACAAAATTTATTAATTTCTAATTTCAAAATCAATATTATAAATATATCTGATCAATTCTACTAATGATGATTACTAAATAACAGTCATATCAAAGATTTTGTTCATAGCGTTGTCATAGAACTATTTCTGTCATTTACTGTTCTTTTGAAACATATTATAAAATTGAAAATATTTGAGTATAAAGAATCTTAGCCGATGAACTTTAACGGTAAGTTTAAAATTAAATAAAAATTACATATTACCTTCATAGATGACTCTACCACAAAAGCATCGTTCTAGACTTTACTACATTTGTCTGAAAGTTATTTTAATAAAGATTGACGCAACAAAAATTTAATGTAAGATTATAAACGACAAGGCACATTTTTTTGATGTTTCAGGCAAGAACTTACAGTAAGTACGTGTCAAAGTTACACCTCAGAATTATGAAACACAACAACTTCTATAAACTATGATTTGACTGAGAACACTTGCGCTACAGTCTATTTCTACAATCCCTAAAGACAATGAAATTACACACATCTACAGGGCACTGTTTGTTCTAAAGCAAAACACAGGGCTGTTAATAAAATCTAAATTCTTAACATTGTGCAAGTGTTTGATGAAGTTGTTACGGTGTATTTGTAACCAAACTTAAAAATTAGTAAGCAGTGTTGAAACCTAACCAGCAGCTCGAGTAGTCAAAGAGTTGTCGTTGGCTTAACTTACGAATAGTTAAAACGAACGCTTCCAGATTGCGGAGATAATTGATGAGGGCGCCACCTAGTAGAACATGCAAGGGATCTTCTAGAGCAACTAAGAGCTCATAGACACAGAAACAAACCGTAGGATGGTAGAAATATAATTAAAGAATGACTAGGTCTCAATAACAATGACATATAAACATAGACAGAAATAGATATAGAGATAAAGCACAATATAAATTAATCAAGTCAACGTTCAATATAACAATTTGTTGTCAAGTAAGTACTGTAGGTAAAACTGTCCGAATATTCATTTGCGGAATTGTTTACTACGCCAATGGAGAAGAAAGTGGACCTGTCTAAAAAATTGTAAAGTAAGAGACAATTCATAATTATTACAGTAGTAATATCACACACAAATTTCAAGTGATTTGACGATTAGTACTTTACTGTTTAATTTGCGTCGTAAATGCAAAGGTACGCCCATGAATTTAATTTAACCTATAAATGGTTAATAATCGCTCGTGTGCAATCTATAGAAATTATAAGTAAATGAGTTATGTAAATGGTTAACTTTATAATACAAAACCGTAGCTTCTAAATTGTTTGCAAATATGCAGAGGCAATGAGCCGCGACTAGATTCGACCGCACCGTATGTCGATATAATAAAAAGCCTGCAAACGTTGGGCTAAGAAGGTGATCCCAAATAGTATACCCATACACGACTCGTACAAAAAGTTTGCTGAAGGCATACGACACATTAGTCTATTAGGCGCAATGTTCATGATAACGAGTTAAAAAGTCTGAGACACGAAATCACCGTGTGATGATGGCACATTTATATTGACAACGCACGAATGCTTGCGTTTGAAGTCTAGTTTTCAGAGATGCAACACTACCGGAATAATAAAATAAAGTTTAGAGCATTGCGATGACAACCCTTAGAATAGTTTAGTTGCTTACATATCGGTAACGATCTCCAAAGTAACTGTATCTCAAACGTTCCTCCAAGGAACATCCACGGATAACGGTCCAAATGATACGCAAGAACTCGGCCGCTTAACAAGCAGCGTCTGTCACTACGTTGTCTAGAAAATTGCAACAAACGCACGAAAACGGAGATTTTGAGAAAATGAAAAAGAAGAGCAACCACGACGAAAAAAAAAATTAAGGGAGCCAAAAAAACCTTTCGGAAAGCAAGGTGTGTATCAGAATTTTGAAAGTTTGCTATATAAATCTTTATCTACATAAATTTCGCCAAGAATTTCACAGATTTTTCTTGTATGGGAGTGCTTGTTCCTAATGGCACCAGAATAGAATGGCAGAACGCATCGAAGCTTGTCGTGAAAAAATGGCGTCACCCACAAAAAGATGAATAACGGAAATACGGCAATCGGTTATCGATTAAGGAATAAAATCCTCAAAATGATTACCAATCAAAACCAGAATTGCGCTACAAATTCTGAAGTTTTTTAACTGCAAGCATATCTGAACTTTAGAATGGAAGGTTGTTTATTCGACTGGATAACTATTTGATATCCTTGACAGCAAAGGGGTACAGCATTTGTTGTACAATAACCAAGTTCCAAAGAAAGTTTTGTTGGATTAGTACATCCACAGAAATAGCATCTGGATTCAAGACCTCCTTTATTTAATAGTTAATTTTTATCTATATGACTAACAGGTGGCCAGCAAATTTGTAGAGAAAGATGACGGTAAACTAAGGTTTTCACAAAAATGTGAAATGAGGGCAAGATACAGTACTTACGACGCTGACAAGGTAATCTGTGCTTATCCCTCCATTTTAATGGGATATTTTCCTTCCGTTTTATCCAACTAATATGGAATTAACACATTCTAATCCTTTAAATTTCAGAATAGGAATATCAATCAACTTGCTGCGCTAGCAGTTAAAATAAGAAAGAAAGAACGAAGTGCTTGTCAAAATGCTAGTGCGATGAATTTTTTCGGTAGAAAACCCACAAATTCTAAGGTTCCTAGAAAACACTAGAAATTGAAGCATACACCAAAAAAGTACGAGCGCAACAGCAATTGCATAAACTACAGGCATACAGTCGCCTGCAAATCGATTTTTGGGACTCCAAAATTACGAATTTCTCTTGTTAGCCAAGAAATTCCGTCACAAAGTGTGTCGTATTGGACTTTAGGTAAATATTTCGTCTCAACTTGTTCTTTTAATTTTTCTAGTAAAACTAAACAATAAATAAAGGAGTACCACAAAGCAACGCCATTAGATTATTAGATATGCTTTCCAAATATATCAAAAATTCTGATGGCATGGTCTAGTCACAAAATCAATACAACCATTATTAAGAAAATGAAAAATAAAAGTAATTAATACCAAACCTACTTACTGAACTTTGTTAACCCAACAACAAATTGGCCTTCCTATCGATATCACACATAATAGACCAAAGCCAGGACATATTTTGTATTGTCATTTTAAGTTATGAAAAGTAAAAAAACTAACTCTTATATACCTGCAGAGTAATAAAAGGTCTTTCTGCAACAGTTTGTTCTACCCTAAAATTACAAAGAGGGTAAAAGTAAAACTTGATTTGGTTATTTGTAATTGATTGGCTCAGTTTATGTTAATTTTTATAAGTACCTATGTCTAAAACTTGAGTTTCTAAAATACGCTGAAGTTGGGAACAATGTTTTGATGATGTATATCATCATAGATGAAATCGTCACATAAGTTTTCAATATAGTTTCAAATATAATCAAAAATATCACAATAAAAAATTAAAATAGTTTCAAGGATTATTGGTCATTAAAAGTTTCACTTTAAAGTGCCATAAACATAAAAAAATTTATAACATTTTACTGCAGGAAAAAGAAATAAAAACTTTCTGAAAATAATAGATTGGGTACTAAATTTAAATTACTTTCACGTTTAAACAACAGTTTAACTATAAAATTTACGGTCAGCAATTGGTCACACACTATTAAATATACCCTTAAGAATTAATCATTATAAGAGTTACCTTGGTGACGCAGTAACAATTGAACACAAAAATGAACATACAAAGTATTTGAATAAAACGCCACAGCAATTGAACACCTAAATAATATTATTACCTTTCTTGATGTTAACTAAAACCAAATAAACATAGTACTCGTATAATAGAACCAAATTGACAAAAAACGCATATAAAAACAGAGTAATTAATATATCAAAACCTAAGTTTAACAAACATAATTTTAAAAATGTTAACTCAGATCTACTCATTCTCATTCAAAAGCAACTGAAAATTAGACTAAAATAACTAAAATATCAACCTGTTTTGGAAATTAAAAGACAAAACAAAATTGTAAAAATTAATTCTAAGTATTGTGACTATTGTTATATTGGTCAAACAAAACAGTACTTACATAAACGAATCAATCGCCGTTAATAAAATAAAAACATAAACAAGCCTGTGATTTATAAAACAGATATAGAAAACTTAGTCTAATTAATTAAAAACAAAAAATAAATAGCGAAACAAAGTCTTTAAAATTATTGTTACAGGCATGTTCCTTGAGGAAGAACAATCCAATTAATTGATCATTTATAGGAGGAAATATTTACCTTTCACCAAAAATAAACTTTATTTACAGTTTAAAACATCTACCCGCAGCTCCAATGTTGCGAATCATTATGATAGGGTGCCACCTAATAATTACTCTTAGGCAGAAGTTCGCCATAAAAACCAGATGAATTTTTTCGTCGGTGGCTTAACCCTGTAGTGTTAAGGCAAATTTTTATTTATGATTTTTGTTTCTAATAATGACATTTAATTGTTTTAACTTAGTCCACACTAAATTTGTATTTAAAAAAAAAATGTTAATTCTCTACGTAACACTCAATTGTATAGACACAGAATGTTCTATGCAGATACATTTTCTACATCATTTAGGTGCAGATAAACTAGGTGGGCTTATTATTTTTTCTCTCACAAAATGCACACTGCTTTTATTATTATTTTATTCTGTGGTTGTGGAACTACAATGTTCAATATTTTGCTGATTCTATTCCTAGTGTTTCTAGAGATGCATGCTTGTACATCTAAGAGCAGGGTGATCATTTTCAAGTTGAAATCCAAGGTTTCTCAAAAATATTCTTCTTTTATGCTTTTATAGTTTTTATATTTATTTTATAAAATATCATGGAATTGATTTCCGCAACATTGAGCATTGCCTCATAGTCCACAATAGGACGTGTTCTTCTTGAATAATTATACCTAGTATATAATTTGTCGACTAAGTCAACTCGACCTTTTATCTTATTATAATCAATTGAGATATCTGGTTTTTCTGTTGTGCGATTTATATTATTACAGTGAAGAGGAGTAAGGATCCCTGCTTTTCAGTCGGAGAGATTGCGTGGGATTTTTATTTGATAATAGAGCAAAATATGATTATATATTAGAAAAGGTTTTAGGGCGTTAAGTTCTAACTTGCTTACGATAAATAACTAGCAGCGAACTACATGCTAGAGCAATCTTACACCGAACAAAGTTACCTGTAATAAAGAATCTGAAATGGTTCATAAGATAACCAACGCAGCTTCACACACACAATGTATTAAGTAAACACACAGCTATAATATATAGACACAGCATTGAGAATGGGATAACCCCGTAAAACATACACAAAAAATAATTAGTAACAATATTAAAAGGTTACAGTACGCCACTGGTAAATCGTTAGCTAAAAATTTTTTTTCTAGCCGGTACGCCTCTGACTGATTTAACCTCCAAAGGAGTTAGAGAATTTCATAAAGTAAACAATTGTTATCAGCAATTTAAGTGCTGTAAGTTACGATTAATTAATTCTTATTGAACTTGGTATTGATCCAACGCGACATTCGGTGTTCGCCACCTTTATACGTTGTGTATTGAATACTTAAAAATTACAAGGAATTAAATTGAATCTTACAGGACTTTTACAAATTAAGCGGCAAAGATGTTAACGTGGCTAAGCTACGACTTACTCAGGATAAAACGCGACAATTAAGTATGATTAAGTAGTATGATTTAGAGGTTAGCGTTTCACTTCTTACGGTTCAGTGGTAACATTCACCAAAGTTAGTTAAAAGCAAATCAGAAAATGCCGACCTTTACTGAAAACCCTCACTAGGAGATTCTCTTCTTACGGCATGTACTGATCCTCGATAGACAAAGTGCCAAGAGGAAGTGCGGCAATTGTTGATTGTCGTCACGATGTGGAATTCGCTATCCCGATAATCATTCTAGCTTACCACAACGACACAATCAGGCCAGGAAAGAGTCTGGAGATACTAGGAAAAACAACCGAACGAAAGAACCTAGAAGGAGGTGGGTATCAAAATTTGCGTATCAAAATTTAGTTCATTACCTGCAGAATTTCCGCCCAATGAACAAGGGAGAACACCGCCACCATAGTAATTTTTAGTGGTAAGCCACTCCAGTACTATTCATGCCAAATTTAGTTAAAACTGCAGGCGCTTTTTAGAATTTTAGCAAATGGCGCTCGGTCCGCACGAGTTGATCTAACGGAAAACGGAAATCAATATTGATTCAAGCACAAAAGTCCCTAGACCGATACCGTCTAAATTCCAAATTTAATCGACCGAATAAGAGAATTGTAAGTTTTCTATCGATTTGAATGGAAGGTTGCCTAACCGACAGGAGATTATATGCTTGTAATTTCTCTAATGCATACCTTTGAGTTTAAATTTAAAAAAAAAATAAATTTGTGGCGATTTCAACGTCACAATTCTAATGTAAATTTGGCACAACTAATACATATTTCCATTTTTTAGAATTTAGGATACCAACGTAGCAACATTTTCAAAACCAAACATACTTGATCATTCTGGTCTTCTTTTTTTTGTAGTGTTTGTATAGGTTTTCAATCAATTGTAATTCGGCAACTATTAATAACAATAGCAAATAATAGCCAAATATACTATATATTTTCAATTACAACACAAACAACAATACATCAATTTTTTTACGTGTAGGAGGGTTTTATTTTCGGGTATCAGTTCAATACCATACCAAACTACGTACAAATTTGTGAGATATGTACATAAATGTAAAGCAATAAATAAATTTCCAATTCGACAATTTATCGATGCATCGATTCCTAACGCCATTTTCTCGTATACGAATACTTATTCTCTATAGGAGTATCATTAAATTTTTAACACATGGGTTCGAGCGACAATAACGAATTAACATAGGCGTTACAGAATGTGAATCAGTTGTTAATAATCAAGTTTCTACTTCTTTCTTTGATGAGTTTACATAGCTTTTTCACTACAGTACTTGGTAAATTGATCATTGGATGTTGTCCTTCTGGTTGTTTTTGTTGGTAAACTTCTAGATTTAATGTGTAATATGTTTTTGCGTTCGCTAATAAAAATATTTTTATTAGGTTTACTCGGTATATACTGTCTAAATAGACAACGCCACAAAATTCTTCGAATTCTTCAATAATTGTGAGGTATTAAAATGGAGTATCACCATTTTTACAGTTAGTCACGAGTACATTAAATAAATCCATAATAGCAGCTAGCTTGTCTTCCCACTTACGTTCTTCAAGCGTTAACCGATTGTCAAATCACAAATGTTGTAGAAAAAATCTAAATTTAGAAAATTACATTGTCAAGCACAAAGGTTTTTCCCTTGTTCCATAAACATTTGATTTCAAAACTCCAGAAATATACTGCAGTTCAATGAGGACTGTGAGGTCAGTGAAAAGGTTTTTTTTTAATTTACAGTGGTGAGTTCAAATTTTTGTTTTACAATTTTTGTTTGTTTGCTTATAAAAGAGCAAGTGATAAAAACTTCGCTACGTTATGCCCTCTCAAAAAGGCTGCTGGCTTTAATTAAAATATGCAGATTGTAGTTTCTGTCAATGCTAACATTCTATAAATTTATTCATGACTTAGATAACTAAAGGCTGCGAAAGCTCTCACTTTGAGAATGCGAAACGCAACTAAGTTAAAATCAGTATTTTTTGTACTTGCTCACCTTTTCCAAAAGGTTTAACAAAAAAATATCATAAAAAAACTTGAGGGGAAGGAAACCGAATTACCTTCTAATTTCACATCCGATATCTTGTGCTCAGTCTTAGTGTATTAACCTTGATATTTTTGTGCATTATCTTCGCTTTCGTCATCATCAAAAATTTTCCCGGTATCTACTTCATTACCCTTTTAGAAACATTTGTTCATCAGAGAGTGTGGTAAAATTCGTTCTTGTTTGTTGTCTAATAATGTAAATTATGACTATAAATAAACAAAAATATAACTATTGACCTTGGTTTTGTAAAACTAAGTAATAAAATATGTAACAAAACAGGGAATAAAATACAACAATAAACACACTCAATATACCTGCACTTGACGGATGCTGTGGGCGGATTGACGCTCCGCAAATAACAACAAAAATAAACATCTGGCGTTAAAGTCCTCAGAATTGCAGGTAATGCTTCTAAGAAGTATTCGGGCAGTTAGTTGAAGGCTGATACTTTAAAAATAAGCTACATTCGAAGGTTGAAAGCATTCTAAATTGCTTACTCTGTTTGCGACAATCTGTGTACAAATATAAAATTCAACTGACTGGGTTATCGATTGTAACTTATAAATTAAACTAATAGAAATTAAGAAACGGAAACTTCATTGAATTAAACTCGACTTATCTTTTAATCCGTAAGTTCACATTTTAAACTTTTTTTACTAATACTTAGTAACTGTTTTGGCTACTATGCGTTTATTGTTTACTATAGCAAATCATGGAACGACTCACATAATTTATGATGTCCGTATTCTGGTTTTTCAAATATACTATTTAAGCGGAAACGTCATTCCAAACAAACTTTGCATAATACGTAAGCACAGAAATACATTGCTTAAATTAATTAATAAATAATTATTATTCATTCATTTCGTATTTAAATTGCAAAATTGTTCAAAAACATTGTTTAATGGAAATGTTATCACATTTTTAGCAGTAAGAGGGATAAATTCAGTATTGAAATTTATAACTGCAAATATGTATAATGTAAAACGTAAATAAACACCAAACCTAAATTTTTATGCTAAATGACTGTAATTTTATATTTAAATATAATTTTTACTTCAAAACAACTTTTTTCAAAACATTCTTCTGTATTGTAAATGATAATGGTACTTTACTCTAGAGAAAAATCCATATTTTTTTTAACAACGTTTAAATAATTGATGTCTGGTGGTTGCATTTTAAGTTTTAGGTCATTTAGAAATTTTGGTCAAGAATAATCAAGAATAACTTAAAAAAACAATAATAAAAAGTTTTCCATATGGTTCCTGATACACTGTATAAGAATATGGGATAGTAATTAAACAACTTAAACTTTCTTTGTTCATTTTGGTTGTATATCATTTTGTTGTCACCTAACAAACATTGAAGTGCGTTAATCCTCAGGTGATAATTCGTCCTAGCTTCGCTCAGCTTAATAAGACAATTGGCTTTTAAATCGAATTTTAAATTCGTTTTTAAGTCAATTTGAAAAACGGTTTTTAAAGTCGATTTTATGAATTGGATTTGAAAATCGACTTTTAAATAGAGTTTTGAGTCGATTTTTTAAATCGATTCTTAAAATCAATTATAAAGGGAATTTTAAAGCTCTCACTAATATTAATTGTTTTTTTAGAAAATAGTAGAAAACGCAAAAAAAAAACTGCTAGAACAAAATACACGCATAAAAAACTGAAGGAAGGAAGCCAGTTGGTAAAAAAAAAGTAGCAGGAGGTCAATGTTTAAAATGTCATTTTAAGAGACCAAATGATTGAACTTTTGATACCTTAGCGCAAAGGCCCGGCTCGAGTAATTCTAACTCCTGGGGCATTATTTGAGGAAATAAATGCTTATCATGAGCCTTATGGGGGCTATGTCTTACGGTTAATTCTCTATTTCTAGTATTCAAAGGTTTGGACCAAAACACAGGGTTATCTAACACGCTTATACGGATTAATAAATTTACCAAACATTAATCGAATAATATTTCTTTTTATTATCGACCTCTAAAATAAATAGTCAAAAAAATGTTCAAATATCCTACAATCCTAACATTAACAAATTTTACCTGTTGCACAGACAAACTAAGATTTAACTATTTTAATCCTTGTTAATGTTAACTATGTATTTGAATATTTTTCAAGGAACACTTGTCAGCATAAAACTGTCATTGCTTTGTAAACGTAAAAAAACTGTTAAAGCAAAGCGAGATAAATAACGGGAAAAACTTATAAACCACGATTTTACAATTGATTAAACAAATCGCACCGATTAAAAGTTAATATGAAATTAAATAAAATATAGGGATTTCCACTTAAAATAAGAAAGTTAATGGTTACTTCCGGTACTACCGCAAGTGTGACATTTTTAATAATGCTTTATTAAAAAAAACATATATTTTATTAAGTTTAAGTATTAAAACCGATTTTAAAAATCGATTTTAATATACGATTTCCGAGAAGTAACGATTAATGGATTTTTTCGATATCTTTTGAGGTATAATTCTATGGTGTAGATCCAATTCAAACAGGAATAATGTGATGTTTTTTCAGATCGTATTTAATGTATTACTTCGTTATTTTATTTTGGCTTTGATCTTTGAACTAAAAACAATCCCTTTACAAATATCTCAAAATGATCTTTCTTATCTTGTAAGAACATAGTTCTTAAAATAAAATTGTTACAATAGAATTATTAATTTAAGTATGTACCATTTAATCGCAAAGCAAAGTTGAGTCTGCCCAGATTTAGTTATTGTTATGTTCGTAATGAACTTGAACGTAATTTAACGTGAAACACGTAAAATATAAAGCATATATTGCATCAAAGTTTCTCACTATTAAAACTAGAACGGACAAAATGGTAGTAAAGTAAGTTTGCAAAATTAAATTTTTGAACTTTATAAAAGTTAATTACACCATATCGAAAAGCAGTGGCAATCAACAGTGCGGTTATAATGAAAGAAATAAATTTGGTAAGTTCAAAGTAATTTTTTTTTACAACATTGATTTGTCGCGTCAATTTAGATTTAGAAATAACTATTATTTGACATGTATGTCAAATGTATATTACTTCACAAATACTTTGTATTTATTTGTATGGTGCTCCAGAAGATCAGTATAAAAGTTATATAGTGTTTTGACAAAATCGTACGCAATACAAATACCTGAAGTCAACACGCAGCAGTTTGAATATTAATAAACTAGATTAAAACTCCGTCAATTGACGGGTAAATTTTAATGAATGAATTTAATGATACTAGACCTATGGCGGACGGAGACGCCGCTGGTTCCGCCCCTTAATGAAAATTTCCGGTTTTTGGATTTTTTCCGTTGGTTTGAAGGCAAGACCCATTGGTATGCCAAATTTCAAGTCTCTACGCCGTCTGGAAGTACTTGTTTAATTTCGGAGACAGACATGAAAAAAATAGGGGCTTTATTATATAGGATTTTCGTACTTTTTAGAATGACGAAAAACTAAGTTATAATTTTAATTATTAATTTGGGATTTTTAAATAATGAGGAAAAATTAATATAACACATTTATATTAACATTAACTTTGATTTTCCTGTGATTGATGGGTATTTCTTTTTCGAAATTAAAAATCGTGACATCTGACACTGCTTCCGATAAATTTGCAGAATTTGCGAATGTGTGTTCTTGTCTGGAACTAGAGGTGCCCCTTGAATTTTCAATGCTATATCCAATTTATTTGATATGGAGTCTTCAATGTCTTCTTCTTCTCAAAGTGCTTTGTTCTTGCGATGGTTGGCAATTATTATAGTTTTTTGTATTTTATTAGTTGCTGTTTTAAAAAGTTTGTGGAGCAGTTGAACCATTCTCTCAAGTTTCTCGGTTTTCTACATTTTTCCTTAGACCATTAGCTGTAGTAGCTAGTAGCGTACTCTTCTTATTATATGACCTATATAAGTGAAATGTGTGTCTTACGACATTTCATGTAATAGGGACAAGTATAAATAAAGTAATGCCAACAGATAATTGTAACGACGATTGAATGTTTAAACGCAAATAGTTATTTTACGGTCGATGCATTTTTACGTTATTTGGGATGGCGATAAAGTTTGATATCAACGAGTCTTGCGGTATTTCTCCTGTATTGTAGATTACATTAAATAGATTTATTATCACTTAGATGTTCTCGTCCTTAAGTAGTGTCATAAGTTAGATTGGCAGTTTGTCTGGGTCAGGTGATTTTTTTATCTTCATATTTTTCAGCAAGTACTGTATCTGTTCGTTGGTTATCTCGGTTCACTTTCTGTTTATTCTATTATTTCTGGTTTTTATGATAGAATAATTTCTGGGTGTATTTTTTCCATTTTGTACCCAGTAATATAGTCCCGTTGTCATCAGTTAGTATATAATTATGTTTCTTTTTGTACACATTGAATAAATCATGTATTTCCTTCCGATTTTAATTTTTTTACATTTTTCATTCAACCAATCATCTTTGACCTTTTTCTTTTATTCATATTTTCTTATTTATTTTCTGTACTTTTTATGCAATCTATTTGGTTTCTTACTACTACTACTTTTTTGCGTCTTGTGGTGTATTTTTTTTTCTTGAATAAATTGTACTAATCTTGCATGTCCTCGCTTTATGCTGTTAGTGCGTATACTTGTACTATATTCATTTTTATCAGAACTATTTAAATTTGGTGTTTGTAATTGTAGCATCATTTCTCTTTGTAAAAGAGGACTAAAAAAATAAAGAATGGAAGAAAGCAGGACTAGTTTTCATACATACTTAAACCTAAACAAGATAACTTGAGAGAATACAGACCATTGTGCCTGCTAAACACTATTTTCAAAGTATATGAGCTCATAATCAAAAAAAGGCTCGATGAAAGTATATACAGTGCGTCCATTAAGTTTTGAGACACGAACTATATCTCAGCAAATAATAGCGCTATCTAAGTGTTTGAACGCGTATTTTAAAACATGAACCTTTCTCTATCCACGTGTCATTTGAATACATTTGGTTGACAAATAACATGGATGTGACAGTTCTCTCTAAACAGTTTTTGATCAGACTTTAAAATTCGAACGTGGAACAAAGAGCGGTCATTAAACTTGTTAAAAGTGCATTAGAAACATTTCGATTGGTGCATCAAGTGTACGGCGATCAGTGTTTGTCTCGAGCAAATGCTTTTTTTGTGGCACAAATGCTTCTTGGATGGCCGAGTGTCTCTAGAAGATGACAAACGTTAAAGGTGACCAAAATTCTAGACCAATTCGTTCCAACTGGTCAAACGGTCATTGGTGCATTCTATCTCAAAGTTTTAAAGCATTTAATGACCAGAATCCGTCGTATTCGACCAGAATATCGCGATCCAGTGAAATGATGTTTGTTGCACGACAATGCGCCGAGTCACAAATCAATCATTGTTTGTCAGTTTTTGGCCCGAAATCAAGTCTGTGTGTTGGACCACTAACCGCATTTACCTGATTTGGCACCGTGTGACTTTTCCTTGTTTCCAAAGTTGAAGTAGAAGTTGAGAGAATGCTTTTTTGAAGATGTTGAGACCATCAGAACGGCTTCGACACGAGAATGGGAAGCTATTCCACAAAATAAGCTGGAGCACGTATTTGAATCACTATTGAATCGCTGTAAGAAGTGTATTAAAACGAAGAGAGAATATTTCAAATAATAAATTTGAAAAACTCGAGACATCTCGTTTATTTTGCGATTTATGGAATCAATCTCGAAACTAAGTAGACGAACGTACAAGCAAAGGAAGGACTTTCAGATAGGCAATAAGAGTTTACGAAAGGCAAATCGACCACGGACGCCATTAACTACATGATTTCAAAAGCTAAAAAAAAACGGGACTCGGCGGACCCCGAAACTGCATTTAATACATTTAATACACTGCCATGGGAGGTTACACTCCATACCACCATAAAAATGAGTATAGACTGGCATATACAAAACATCAAGTCAGAATATATCTCTATTACCGACAACTACGCATTTGGGATGGGGATGGAGAAGAGTGGGTGCCGATAACATGCGAAGTACCGCAGGGATCGGTACTGGAACATAGCATTCGATGACTTGCTTAATGTGAGTGCAGTTATGAAAACATAATTAGTCGTATTTGTAGACGACCTTGCGCTTATAGGAGAAAATTGATGACACGACAAATAGAGTCATTCATATTGTAGACAGCATGATAACTAGAGCAGTAATGGCGCTGGAACCTGAAAAAACCAAAGTAATACTATTAACAGGCAGAAGGAAAGTAAGAAAAGTTGTCTTTACACTGAAGGGACATAGTATCAAGTCCTCCTAAACCCTTAAGTATTTGGGGTATACATATATATATAGATAAAGGAATGTCTTTACCACTCCTATAGAAGGTCTTTTAATAAGGAAACCTACCAATAATAAATTTAAAGGAGTACTATCAAGAAATTGCATAGTTAGTTTACTGTTTCACACTATTATTTATCTATTCCTACAGTATATTCTACGTCTGATAACTTGGTGTACTGTTGGTTGCCTACGTAGCAAAAGGCCATTCCCAAGATGGTAAGTTAATTCCCTGTGTTTTCCGTTGGTCCAAGGCTTTATGTTTGGGGATGTGGCTTTGTCGCTTTCTTACCAACTTTTCTGTCACCTCTCTATTGATCTTGCTCGTTCATAGGTTACACACACGTATTAACACCACTACTGCATCAGTCGAAGTTTGTTTTATAATCATTTTTAGTAAGCAGTCGCAGTCTCAGTCGCCTTTGTATTTGTGTATATTTTGACTTGTTGGTTTTCCTTTTTAGTGCTTCGTACCATATCGGTGAGATGTACAGCATCTTACTGTTGGCTTCTGGCGCTATTAATTTACGTTTGGATCTCTTGGGGCTACGGGTGCCCGGCATGAGCCTAGTTAAGGCTGATGACGCCTTCAATGTCTTTTCGTCTGTTTATTGTACGTGTTTGGTAAAGGACATTCCTTTGTCTATATGTATATGTATACCCCCTTGTACTTAAGGGTTTGTGAGGACTTGATACTATGTCCCTTCAGTTTCATCGACAAAACAGGATAACCAGTTCTTTATGATATAATCCCACTCCTATAGAAAGCCTTTTAATAACAATACCTACCAATGATAAGCACTAACAGAAATAATAGATGCATTAAAGGGATATAATAGGTCTCCTAAATACGAGACGCATCATGTTGCGACAAGACCTAAAACTAGAAAGATAACAAATATAATAATGAGAAAAATAGACCAAAACAATAAACTAAACATATGCAAATAACAACCTGAAAGCAATATCAGCAATAAAATTACATTAAGAAGAGATATGAGTCCCCCGGAACACAAGACGCTTCATGAGAGCAACAAAACCTAAAATTAGAATTAGTTACAAAAGTGAATACTCACTACAAAACACTGACAAACAACAAAGCCCGATTCCTACAAACGCGATTATTACAGCCGGCTAATTAATTAATTAATTATATTTATAAAATATCATAACATACGGCGGCCATCTTGTACCTGTCACCCAAATTAAAGCGCAGTTGCAACGTCTACGACAAAGTCTTCATTAATCAGTAATAAAAATAAAGTTGACGCAAACACTTAAATACGTATGAATATAAAGGTTTAAGGGTAACGTTATTAAACATTCAAATAATCAAAATCAAAATAAAAAAAAACTAACAAAATTTAACCTAATAGGGAAACAAAATATATATAGTAATTAAGTAAATTATGATAATAGTCATACTATAAATATTATGAATATAAAGCAAAAATAAAATCACAAAAAAACTAGACTACAACTCAAGGTTGACCAGGAATGGGAATAGGACCACTTGAGCCTGCGGTAGCAGGCCAACGCTATAAAAACAGCTTGTATTGTACATCTTTCATATAAATATTGTAAGAAGAATCTGGGGTGGAGCAACCCCTTCGGACCTAACAAAGTATATTTCACAGAATTAAGACAAAACCCTTCTTGGATAATAATGAACTAGCGTGAAATATTTATTATGGTTTAAACGAACGTATATGATCTTGTATGTTATGAAATTTAAAATTAATGTATGAATATAGGATCCATAATTAAATATTGGTTATTTATATATTAATTTAAAATTAATGTTTAAGATTATCACCTTAACCACACCTTAATCATCAAATATTATTTACCAGTAGCACCTATCAGAAATTCTTCAATGCGTTTTTTTTCAAACATATCTCAGAAAGGGCATTCTTTGGGATTTTATTTTTGATTATTTTAAATTATAAAAACTTATTTCTGAGGTTTTCAATTTTATATTCATTTCATGATAAGATTTTGTCTTCAAAACAACTTTGTACCTTGAAGCTGCAATCAATACCGTTTACAATGTTTACTTATTCATTTTATTCCTTCTTTTTACATAAGAGGGGAGTCCCTGAAATTTTATCACAAATTTTTTTTTACTCGTTCTTTGTTCCAGGGTTGACACTGTTTTCACATTTAAGTTTCTTCTCTTATTTTGAATGGGGCTCATAAAATATAGCGAACTTAGTTTACCTTAATAATAATATGGTAACAATAATCCTTTAAAATAAAAGAAAAATAACAATTAAAATTGTTTCAATAATGGTGTACGCCGAGATATTAAACGGAGGTAAAGTTTTTGCAATATAATCCAAGTTTGAACTCAGGTGTAAATAAAAGATCTTTAATTATACTACAAGTTCTAGAACTTACATGTTCCGCATCAACAACAAAATAAATTGCCACCTTAAAAATAACTTTGACAAAATTTGCAACAAAATGAAAGTTTCGACGACGCCTGCAACAGACATTTGATTAGAAATTATTAAGGATTCGTGCTGGACTGCCAGCTTTACAATCTTTACATGGCACATCTAGATTAATGGCGTGATGTAATTAACGGGGACGCACCGAAAGCTGACCATACTAATTTATATACACCAAGAGAGAAATAGGTCTCGTATTGTTAATAAACACCTAAATTTTTTAAAACATGAAGATTTTTTTTGTGTCGATTTCAAATTTATTCTACGTAGTAATTATTTACAGCAGACTGATTATGGAAAACAAAAGAACAGCTTTACCTCTGTAATTAAATAAAAAGTTAAAAAACCTTACTTGAAAAAATTCTTTGTTGTTTTATTTTTAAACTGAAGGTACCTAACTTGAACGAACGCTGAAAAAACACTTAAAGATAAATTTAAATTTATGCAAAATTTATTTGCAAAGCTGTGAAGTTAATGTATGCTCTCTTAGTACGAAGAAAATACATTTAGAAATTTTACAATGAACTACCAATTTATATGTAATTAGAAACTGTTTTTTTAATAATGCCCTACGCAATTTTGTAGATTAGACTCTTGAAATACGTTATGAAAAAAAGAAACCAAAAATTCAATTATCTTCTTTATTGTAGTATTTATTCAATACAGTATAAAAAATTCTTACAGATGAATAAGTTTTTTATCAGATATATACAAATTGGAATAAACTCCATTTGTATGTATAAAACAACATCTAACTTGTTTACAAAATTTTTGTAACAAGTCGTCCTGAATATAAAGTTACTTAAGTTGCTTGCAATTTTAAATTCCATTCTTTGCCGGAAATCCACTGAGATTTAGTACGTATAATGCTTTTCAACTGGTGTTCAACATAATGCTAAAACGTGTATGTACACATCTTGAAATAGATAAAATTTTAACTTATACAACCCCTACTTGAATTGAACTTTTAAAACTGACAGAATACTGAAAAAAAGTAACATTTTGTTACAATTTAAAATTTAATTTAAGTATTTGTAGTCTTCTCCAATCTTAACTTGTGTGTTTTGTGAGTTGCCTATTTGTTGGTATCTTCCCGCCAGTCCAAAATTTTGTATTTTTAAAATCGAAATACTTTTTATCAAAATTTATCAAAATTATAAGCTCAACTTTTCGTTTTCCTTTTTCGTTCTAACGGCATTAATGGTTTAACCATAGTCTGGATGTGTACAGTTGACGTTGTGTGTTAGTTAGAATTTGTTAGCGACTTACCCTCATCGCGTTAACCTTTAATTTAAATCGATATCGATCGTCAGGATTAAGCATTTTTTTAGGTTAAGAATTATTTGGTTTAGGGAAATTTTATGCGTGAATACGGTTATACCACATTGTTTCTTTTTGGTTTTATTGGTTATGGTAATAAAATAAACATAATAGGTCAATTTTTTTAATTTACCTTTTAATTACAATCTTTTAATTTAAAAGAATTTTGTAATAATTTTGCCTTGTGTTTTTTCTATTTCTACATTAACTTATAGCTGTTATTGAGATGAAAATAAATATACAGGGTGTGTGCAGATTTTCTTCATGGTGGTCTTGGAGGTCATTCTGGTTTTTTTGAACCTTGAAGCTGTGACTAATAATTTTTCAATTGACTTTAAACCAAAGAATCGAGTAAGGATTTCATTTTCGGAAAATAATATTGTTTTTGAGATCACTTTATAATGATCATAGTCTTTAATTTTAGGAAAATATTATTTTTAGTTTTTATTTATAATTTGTTAGAGGATGGTGTGGTAGAAGGGTAGATTATTATAGTATGCAACTGTGATTATTGCACAACAACTATTTGACTAGATGACTAATTGCTTTTATTATGACCTTACACTATTGTTTCCATTAAATTTTGATGGCACCTGGACAACTAGTGAATTATAGGTGAGTCTGTTAATATCGGACTTTATGTACTTTCGAGAAAATTTTGAATACCGGAAGTTTTTAAACGAACTACTTAAAGATGTTTTATGCAGATAGTCCTGTTCTGAACTAAGTCACAGTCTTATAGTTCCCAATATGTTATGGTTTCGAAATTTTTGTCAAGTGCGACTATTTTAATCTGTCTGTAAACAGTCGGTTTATGACGATTTGCTTTGTCAAATCAACTGCTGGAATAAAGTTTTTTGTTGCCTGTTGGGTAAGAAAGCTTGACTAGGATCAGAAGTTTGTGGCACACCGGTATTTGTTTTGCAAAAGTCAGAAAAATTTCGGATAAAAAAATTCTATCAAAAATTGTTACGTAGTCATCGTGTAATCCGAAGTTTCCTTGTTTTATGTTACGTTGGCGCTTTCATTTGTGTTGGGTCTACACATATCTACAATATCTCCAAATAATGAAAAACATATATAAATTATGTACATACAGATGAGTAATTTAGATAAAACAAAAGAATTTCTGCTCATAAAATAAGATATAAATCGTATTGTATTAAATATTAGGTTTTTGCGAATAAGTGCTAAGACGGATCCTTGAGGAACACCTCTCTTAGTTGCAATAGTTTGACCATAGCATTCAACATATTTTTGCTGAAATAGGTAATTACTAATGAATGTACAGAGTTGTTTCGAAAATCCAAAAGTTGGCAGCTTAGTTAATATAACGTCATGACTATGACTGTTAAATGATTTAGAAAAATCTAAATAAATAACATCTTGGTATAGTATCAGATCCCATCGTGCAACTTGATAACAATTTTTGAATGCTTTTAAAACCAAGTCCTGGGAAATACACTCTAATGAGAAGCTTTTGACCTATTTAGTGGTTTACCTGGTTTGTTATTTATAAAAGTGGGTGATTAGTAGCATCATAGTACAGACAGCATCTAGAAGTTTTTAACTTAACTGTGGTCGTTAATGTGTGTCTTGTTTAAACTATAGTCTGTGATGGGTTATTTGCAAAGGTTTTGCCCAGCGTCTATTTTCTTTTCTTAAGGGTATAAGGTACTGGGTTTTCATGATTTTGTAGCTTTCTAGACGGTGTGCCCTTCTCTCTTTTCTCAATTGGACCACAACTTTTTTGTCTTATCCTTTGCGCTTTTTTTCTTTGGGAAATTAAGTGTTTTATGTACACGGAAGTGTGTATCTTCTTAAGTTGATTTGGGGGTTAGCCAGTTTTGCTGCCGTATGTATAGTTTGGGTGAGATAATGTATCGCACTGTCAATTTTATCTTGTTGTTTTAATGGAATATTTGTCTCTATGTCTTCGTCTAAATATGCTTTGCATGCAGACCAGTTTGTTCTTTATGACGTGATTTTAAAACTATTGGTCAATATTATAATGATGGAAGTGTGATCTTTGGAGAGGACCCAGATTGTTTGATGTCTACGCAGTTGGGCAAAATACCTTTTAGAATAAAATGGTCTAGGGTGTCCGGAGCTTTATTGTTATCCAATCGTACACAGGGAGTTGACCTGTAAATAAGTAAAAGCAGTTCAAGTTTGTGATGATTTGTCTTAACTTTCTTCTTTTTGTAGTGCGAAGTCTTGATCTCCAATCTGTATGCCGTGCATTATAGTCACCTCCGGTGATTAATTTTTATGCTAGTTTTCTTATTTTACTCTGCTAGTTGTGTGCCTTGGCGGACGGAACATTACGACAATGTTAAACGACTACAGATGGACTTTGACATAGAGTTATGGCATTTTTTATAATAACAGCAGCGCCACTATCCCGCCCTGTTATCAGGATGATTGGTGTGGTATACAGAGTAATGTGATATTTTAAACATTGTGGGCTTGATCAAGTACAACTTTTACATAAGTTATACGTCAATTTTTGTTATGATAGAGAACATTTATTATTTCTACTTTATCGTTTGTGAGACTGTTGTCGTTCCACTAGGCATCGCTAGCAGATTTAACGTCCATTAGTGAATTTATTTATTATTGTGAAAAGCATTCTTAATATCATGCTTGGTTTTTTAGTTGCGTAAACATCGCTTTAAATTCTATTGAAAATGTGTGAAGTTTGCTGGTTAGTGTTTCTGCCACCATCTATTTACGCAAAAGATGAGCGGTCAGATGTTTCATTATGGGGATTTACTTCAACTAAAATTTAGTTTTGGAATGGATGGTGATGTCTTGGAGTGTGGGTAATTTGTCTGGATGTTTTCTTTTTTGCATAGAAAAGGTCTTTGTAGTGCGTGGAATGGTTACTATCGCAAAGTGCATATTTACCAGATGAGGAATTAAGTTTTGAGCAATTATAACGCATGAGGCTACTTTCACATTTGACAAATGTTAGAGCTCGTATAGTAACGGCCGGTTCCACCAACACAACTCTAACTTAAGCAACTCGTAAAAAGATACGATTGTTGAGACTTGAAACCATCACAACGATTGCTTTTAAGCATAGCTTAGGTTTAAGTCATGTTGGTGAAACCGGCCATAAATCTTCAAGTAACGGTATAGTTGTCATCTGGTACCTGGTTTTGTGAGGTCGTTCTATTATTACTCTCATATTGCTTAGATACCGTAGTTTATAAATTTGTTTATTATTTTTTTTACACTTTTGAAAAATGTGTCTGTTCCAGTAAAAAATTAAATGTGGTTTATGCAACGGTTTCATGCCCATTTTGGTTTGCTTGGTGTGATTTTTGAAACTAATTTTTAAACCATCGGATAGATTAAGGACACCTACATGTTTGGTCTATTTTATCTCCAGATTTAATCACGTTATATTACTTTTTCTTGTAACCTTTAGAAAATTTAAAATCATTACATCGTAATAATAGACCACTACAAGAGGTTGCCCACAAGGAGGAGTCATATCCTCACTACTATGGTTGCTGGTAGTGGTTAAACTACTGAACGAACTGGTGTCTAAAAGAGGGCGTAAACTTAAAACCGAATAAAACCACAATTGTAGCTTTTACTAAACAAAGGAATTTAAATATTACAAGTATTCAGTCAAATGAAATCACTATTTCCTTCTCTAAGGCAGTAACAACCTGGGGGTGACGCTGAATCAGAAATTAAACCTGACTAAAATGTCTAACAAGACCATAAAAACGTTTAGTCATGGCGCCAAATGGTTGGCTAAACGTGGGGTTTAAACCCCAGGGCAACTAACTGGATCTACAAGCAGGTTGTCAGACCTAAAGCTCTTTGGGCGTTTGCAGGTTGGTGGAAGAAAGTACCGCACAAGTAAAGTTGGCAAACGTGCAAAGGTTTGCATGTCTACTCACCATAGGTGCCAAGAAATTCAGTTTGGGTTTCCTATCAGTATCAATTAAGGAGGCAGTTATGAAGCAGGCCCTCAAATTACATGAGGTATACCATTTTAAAGAAGGCAACTTCAAAGGTTATCTAGGATTTCTTAGAGTCACTCCTTTATTAGTTATGGCTGCAGTAAGCAACCAGACAAACAAAGTCTTTTAGTGTTGACGACACCATTTTTGAAGTAGAAGTACACGTCATCCACATGGTTGCAGAACATCTCCTCACCAAAAACCGATACAAACAGCACATATGCATTATGTCAAACAGCCTAGCGTTATTAAAAGCACTACAAAGTAACAGTTTGAGATCATCACACATGCTACATAAGTGCCATCAGGCTTAAATCAACTGGCGGACAAGAACAAAGTTAAACTTATCTAGGTTCCAGGGCATGAGAGAATTAGAGGCAATGCGGAAGCAAATTAGCAAGCAAAGCTAAGGGCAGCAAAAACTTTATAGTGCCATCTTTTTATGTACGGCTTTAGCCAGAGGGATTACCAGGGGGTTATTACAAACTGGGTTAACAAACAAGTCAACACAACCTAGAGTAATTGGCATGTCTCAAACATTCAAAGAAGTTTCTTAGCCCTAATCAAAAGAGGGAGAATAAAGTGTTTAACTTACGCAGAAGAGAGTTAAAACTACTCTGTGATGTACTTAAAGAACACATCCCTCGCAGGTATTACATGCAAGTACTGTGGTGAAGAGGTGGAACGCATAGGCCACATCATCATGAGGTGCCCGGCCTTGTACTTAAAGAGATACACATACCTTGAACTCATCTTCTTTTTGAAAGAAAATTTGTTAAAACTCCCGACTAGGGACCTGATCAAATTAGGCATAGATTTTTTCCAGTCTAACTAGAGGGGGACACAAAAGATCTACGAGGATATATTGAAAAATTCTTAGCCTACTATAGAACCAAACAAAATTTCAATGTCAAAATATTTTATTACTCAACATATTCTCCTCTTAATTGGATACATTTATTACAGCGAACTTGCAACGTCTCTAGACCTTTAAAAAAATGTTTCTTCTTGCTCTGCAAACCAGACCTCCACAGCTTCTATTACCTCCTTGTTGGAAGAAAATGTACGACCTTTTAAACTTTTTTTCAGTTGAGGAAAGAGGTGATAGTCGGACGGAGCCAAATCGGATGAATAAGGGGGTGTTCTAGTAATTCAAAACCTAAATCACGAATTTTTTGCATGGCAACATGAGATGTGTGTGCAGGATAGCTTTTCGCGTCTTTTCTCTTTAATATTTTCCCGTAGAGTGGTCAGTAATGTCGAATAGTAATCTCCAGTTATTGTTCTACCCTTATCCAAAAATCAATCATGATTACTCCATGGCAATCCCAAAAACTGAAGCAAGAACTTTTCCAGCAGATTTTTGGACACGAAACTTCTTAGGTCTTGGAGAACCAGAGTGTCGCCATTCCATCGATTGTTGCTTTGTTTCTGGATTGTAGAAATGTACCCAAGTCTCATACATAGTAACAATTCGGTTTAAGAAGTCTACATCGTTTTCAAATCGAGCACAGATCGAATCGAACGCATGCTTCTACCTTTGCACGTTTTTGGTCAACATTCAAACATTTGGGGATCCATTTTGCAGCAATTTTTCTCATGTCCAAATTGACGTGAACCATATGATGAACGCGTTCGTATGAAATATTCAGTGCTTCAGATATCCGTTTTAGCCCAATTCGACGGTCTGATAAAATCATGTCATGAACTGCATCGATATTTTCGGGGACTGACACAGAAACTGGCCTTCCCGATCGGTCATCATCTTCAATGGAAAATTTACCTCTTTTGAAGCTTGCATTCCAATTTTTGACGGTTGCATACGAAGGACATTGATCACCAAGGGTATTAAGCATATCTTCGTAAATCTGCTTACCTCTTAACCCTTTTAAATACAGGTACTTGATGATGGCTCGATACTCCAATTTTTCGATTTTTACAATTTCGGTGGACATCTTTTTCATTTAATTTATGGCGTGACTCTGGTTTACTTTTTTGACGTCAAACTTTACACTGACACTTCTAATAAGTTATTGTTCGTTGCTATGGTAACGCAATATTTTGTTTATGCAAGGAACTGGTCTAGGCTAACTAGATATCAATACATCCTCGTAATCTGGTTTCTGTGCAGGATGGTCTTTCCATGACACTCGGCCTATTCCTAATAATAATAATAATTGTAATAATAGCGTTTCAGACCTGTATTACTGTATGAGACGACTACTTTCTAAATTTTTGTAAATTCTGTTTAATTTTGAAAAACAAATTTGTTGAATTTTTGTATGTTCTTTATTAAAAGTTGCCGTGTGGCAATTTAAAATGAACTTCCCCATTGGCATTTCTGTAAAGATATTTATCATTTAAAAAGTAGATATTATGAATGTTGTGACGGGATTATTTCGCAAATAATTGATGTATAGACCAATTTCTCCCTGCACTATAGACAGCCGTGTTTTCACTAATGCGTTTGAATATGCATCTTTATATTAAACAGTTTTCTGGGGATTTTAGTTGTTTGGAGTTGCCGGTTCCCATGATTTGTCCTCATTTTCTTGCAAAAGTTACATTTCATTTCCTTTTTACTGACTGCCGCGAAAGGTGTACATGAAAAATACTGTCTAAAAATTGAACAATTAGACATGTACTTTATTATATTGATTGAGGTTAAATCATTCTATTTAAAGTAGGGAATAAGTCTTCAATTCCGGTTCCTGTGTAAGTACTTTTTTTACTTTTCTTTGTTTTAATAAAATATTTGCTCTTACAAGTTCTATTAATTGCAGGCATTTTTTTTCCATTTTTGGTCTTTTTTTTTGTAAGTTATCCTATTTGGCTTATTCTGCCGGTCATTGCAGACGTACTCCATTTAATTAGTCAGTGGATATTTAATTATGGTTATGCTGGCAAGGATAATAATCCGAAAATTATAAAATATCGAAGTGGATCTAATATCACACCACCGTTGGAATTTTAACCTACCTTCATCGGGTCAAGGTCACCACTTAAGATAAGCCGTTTATCTAGTCCTTGGTAAGCAGCCCAGCAACTGTTATCAACGGAGTCCATTTTGGCTTTTCCTTTTTCTTCGTTGGATAATCAAATATTACATTTGAATACGGGAGCTGTCACATCTGCCGAGTAACTGTCGAACACCGAAGACTTCCTAGTCACACGAGCTAAGTTAATTTTTTTTTGCATGTCATTCATAAATTTTGTCGCGTCCTATGTATACGTACCGTGGTCGTGCGTTTAACAACGTACCTTTTTTTGGCGCTGTAGGTAAAAATACGTTTGTCAACTAGAAAGGTCTTTCAAGTACCTGATTAATTTTGTGCGCTTTGAACCTATTTAAGTAATCGGCCAACGTCAGCTACTCGCCGTAATTGTTGTTAAATACCTTTTGAACAATAGTTGTCACGTGAATCACTTGCAGGGATCAATCGGTGTTACGACTGTCAAATACGCTAACCTATTTGGGGCGGTTGTGCCTTCAATTTATATCCGTGTTTTAACTCGTTCTCGTGAATTATTATTATTTGATAACTATATTGTTCTAAATTATATTAGCTATTGTTTTATCTATGTGTTTCTCTGTGTGTTAATTGAACACTAAAACAATATACATATTTCTATTCACGTACGGTTTGTTTCTGGGTCTACGAGTTCCTAGTGGCTCTAGATATTTCTTATATGTAATCCTAGGTGGCGCGTCATACATTTTTGAAGCAGTGTGGAGGCCTTCATTTTGAACAATTTTCAATCAACCCACGACCACTTCCGACTAAGAAGAGTTGCACTGTTATATTTTATTTTAGTTTGTTTACAAATAAACCTTAACAATATCAATAAACCAGAGTTGTGCAATTCAAATAGATTTTGGGACATCCCAAATTTTAAGCATGCAATTTTATAAAAAAAAAACTTTAAATTGTCAGTATTTAAAAAAATTAAAATAAAAAAATGAATTTATACTTGTAATTATAATATAACCTTTAAATAGTTTTATTTACACTCAATTGATTAAACAAGTCATGCCAATAATGCACCTGTTATGTATCTGAACTTACAAAGCATTTTTTAATCGTTCCTATCATTTTAATAACTCTATTATTAAATATTAATAAAACGAATAATCGATTAGTGATGAAAGAAACGGTTCAAATTAATATTTAATATACTGCAATGCGATAATCATCAATTGATTTTTGGTTTGTTATTTTAATTACATTTTTACCTTGTTATGTCGATCAATCGTATTTTCTAATAAAACACTATAAATGTAATATATTGAACCATTTAAAATTTTATTGTATATTAATTTGATTTTTTCATTTCAGGTAAGAAGATACATATTTTTACGAGCGAAGATGAAGGTTTGTGAATTTTATTTAATGTACAAAAAAAATCAAATCTTATTAGTGACTGAAACTACAATTTAATTCTGCGAGTAACTAGTTCAGATTAAAATTAATTGTTTTCTTTGTTTGTTTTAGATGCAACAATTTTTAATTACTTTGACATTTAAAATTTTCCGATTCTTTTCTAATAAAAAATTTCCGCATTAATTAAAAATTAATTTATTATAAAAAAAGTGTTTGCTTTAAAACTTTGACCAAAATATCTTTATCAATCCATCACCGTAACCCGCTTTTGTTGTAATGACAGTATCAAAAGCCTTTGTTTGTCAATTTTGATTACAACAATCGCTGTTACGTAAATTTCTCTTTCAATCGATGATGAAATTTTTTTTTTAATTACAAGATTTGATCAAAAAATAATAAATTATTTATTTTCTCCAAATCCTTTTGATATACAGTAAATCAGCGCTTATGTTATTCATAGAAGACTCTAACAAGATATTTCGATAAAGCAAATAGATACCAATCAATTCAGGTCTCGAATCCGATTTATACCTAAAAAAAACTACACACAAACTAAGGACACGTAATGTAATAATTCAGCTGAATGAATCGATTTCGGATACTTGATAGAAGTTTTACGTACTTTTTTATCTTCCTCATTATTGTATTTTGTCTCTGGAAAGTTACTAACATTTTGGCAACGTGTGCGTGTTGGAAGTTTATACCCCCAACGGAATTTCTCAACCGTTTCAATACGGGAAAAACTAAAACACTTAAAATAAGGCGCGCAACGATTTTCAAGTCGCATTTTCTTCTGAGATTTGTAAAAAAATTAAATACTGCAATTTGAGGAAAAGCGTTACTTTACACGAATATTGTTGTTAAAAAAAAAATAAAAATTTTTCCTACTTTAGGGTAGTTTTTTTGAATTTTAATTGTATACATGCTACACCCTTACAATGTGAAACAATGTTTCGTTTTTTAGTTGCAATATCATTTACATACATAATGTCGTTTGCGGTTTAGTTATACAAGGCGAATGCTAACTAGGTGGTTTTAAGGTTGCTTCGCCAAAACCCTTTCTGTTAAATACGATACTCTATATTAAGACAATTTGTTATTGTCCTGGAGGGCGCAACTTTGCTTTTATTTGAACCGGGTTAGATTTACCATTTCTGTTCTTCAAATCATACTTACATTGAAATAAATAAAAATTCATTTAGTTTAAATATTGAATCTTCAAATAACATTGATTTTATTACTTTCATAAATGTGTTTACATTGGTTTCTTTCACCAGAAATAAAAAAACTTTTTTTATTTCGTACTGCGCCAGTTATAATAAATGTGTTACGTACTACAAAACCGAATGAATTTTGCCTTTAACACAAAAAGCATGTCAACTTTTTGTGGTGTTTTTTTCCTGTGTAAATTAAAAAATTATCGTTATGTATGAAATATGTTATGTGAACATTTCAGTAATGATGAAATTATTAACTAGCGCAGAATTTTTGTGTACTTCCTTTCATTAAATGCTATTTATGATTCTCGCGTATTGATTGTTTGTTAATAAATTATTTGTCGTTCACTAATAGTTTTAAAATGTAAATTGTTAAATTTCTTCTAATCACTTTAAATTAAATTAAGTAATATTTACACTATTTACAGTCGGAAGATTACAGTTTAATATTGAAAAACGGTAATCGGTATATTATTATACGGGTTACACAAGAAAGGCTATTATTGCACGAGTGTAAATATAGTCTCTTATGTAACGTGTGTAATACACAATTTTTTCGACTTTGCATCTTAAATTTAAAAAAAACAAAAAGATAACTTCATGTGTAAACTTTAACATTTAGTAATTTTTTTATGAAGTTGATCTTTATAGACATACTCGTATTAACGTTGTTAAGTCAAAAAAAGTTCTTTAATCTCCATTATAATAAAATTAAATTCAAAATTTTTTGATCGATTTTCGGATTTTTATTATTAACATTTTTCAAATTAATTTAATTTTTAGATTTTCAATAAAATTATTTAAAAAATAAATAATCAAGTATTATTTAATTTTATTGATTAATACCTTCCTTAGGATATAACCACCATCAAGTTGTCAGAAAGGGTTTAGTTCATTATCACCTACAGTGTTTAAATCAATATAACCCATATCACTATAACGCAATTTAGACGTATACAGTGTGTCTACTTAAGTTGGCAACATACGGGAAACTTTTTTATTGTTAATTTTACGAAAAAAATGTTATTCTTTATAAAAAGTTTTGCATGTTTTTGAATCTAAAATACAATCATCAAATATTAAATTTTTTCAATCGTATACGCTGTTTGTCAAAAATAATAAATTATACTCAAGAGTAAAGTAGTTTTATATTTGACAATATCAAAATTTGTTATTGAAAAAAGTTGATCAAAACTAAATACTATGTTCAAATAAGCAATTACATCCAATTGCATAAAAAAATCATGTTTTCTTTTTTGTCTACAATAAGAATGCAAATGTAATTGTAGTTACATGAAATCTAGGATGCACTGATAAACAAATGATTTTTTAATAGTCAAAATTGTTTGACAGTGAACTTTAAAACATTCAGTTGTATTTAGTGAAATTTGGTAGGAAGTATTTTTAAAATTTAGTGGAAATGCCAGCAACGTTAAGTACTGGAGATAAAGTTGAAATTGTGTTAATTGTGGGTGACAATTATAAAAATATCGAGAAGCTGCAGACATTTTTAATTACCGACACCCTGAGAAAATCTTCACTATGGCACAGTAAAAAGTATTAAACAAATTTAAGACTTTTTGAGATGTAAGTAATGAATTTAACAACAAACGCCAACAACGAGTTGTAAGTGATGACATGGAATTTGAAATAATGCTCAGCAATCGAACATCCTAAAAATCCTTGCGAACAAGGGCAGTTTTTGAACATACGGTTTCAAATACCCATTTATGGGAAGACATATTGTTTTTTCGAATGAAGCAACATTTACATCAAATGGAACAGTCTACCCACAATTGCCGTTGGTGGAGTAATACGAATCCAAATTTTACCATCAAAACTCGGGACCAGTATGCATTCAAAACAAATGTGTGGTGTGGAATTTATGGAAATAAAATAATTGGACCTTATTTTTTTCGCGAATCTTTGAATGCGGGCCGTTATTTACTCTTTTTAGAGAATGAATTAGACGATTTTTTTATTAACGTTCTCCTCCTTCAACGTCAACAAATATGGTTCTAACAGGATGGTGCCCCATGTCACAGTAGGTTAAATGTAAGGCAATACCTTAAAAATCGTTTTAGAGATTTTTTGGCCACCTCGTTCTCCAGATTTTTTCTTGTGGGATTTTTTCTTGTGGGTGTATCTTCAAAGGCCATTTACAGATGTGGAAAGAATCATTGCAGAATCGGTTCAGAGTATTACTCCGGCTATGGTTAGAAGAGTATTGAAAAACTTTTGTGATACAACAATTACCTGTATTGACAGAGACGGCGGGTATGTAAAGGCATTAGTGAATTAAAGAAGCCAATAATGTTCGTGAAAATTATTTCAAAAAAATGATTTATTATGACATTATTCATTTAAATGCATCGCCAAAATGTTACGAGACATATTTTAATTAATTGAAATGTTATCAAGAGTTCAATAAAAATAAGAGATTACTGTTTATTATTAATTATTGAAAACATTTAATAAAATTTACAAAAAAATGTATCATTTAATATTAGCCATCAGTTAATAACTTTAGAAAGAGTAAAAGATAAGTTGAGCTAAATGGATCTGATTATGTACTGGAACCTATTTTTATTTTAATAGTGTATTAATTAGATTTTTACGAGGATTTTTATAAATAAATTTTGTTTTGTGGGAACTTGCTTATTACTTTCTGAACGGAACGGACAGGTTATCATGTTCGTAAAAAAAAATTTTTTTAAGTAGAAGGATGTAATTGCATATTAAAACATAGTTTTTTATTCTGAACAACTTTTCATAATTACAGTTTTCGATATTTTTACAAATAAAGGTGCCTTACTCGTGAGTGAAATTTATATTTTTGACAAACCGCGTATACGATTAAAAAATTTAATATTTGATAATTGTATTTAGATTCTAGATTATGCAAAACTTTTTATAAAGAATAACTTTCTTTCATTTAGTTAATAATAAAAAGTTTCGCATATGTTGCCAACTTAAGTAGACACACGGTATATGCTAATGGTTAAGTTTAGTAATTTTTAAAGGTGCAACAATCCAAAATTGATGGATTCATTATAACGTAATGAAAATGTTCCAATCCGTCGTTTAAACTAAGATTAAATCAACACCCAGTTTTTCCAAATTATTTCTAGAACAAGTCACTTAAAAATTGGTTTAGGGAGAGTCAAGTTTATAAGGAACTTTCAGGTACGTTATATCAAGTTTTGTTCTTGAAGATCCATTGTTGGGTTATTTTCTAATGTTGCTAATTACTTAAATTGTCCATTATAAGTGGTTCAAGAATCTTTTGCCCATAATATAAGGTATATGGTTTACCAATTTGGCCCCCTAATTAATAATTTTATTACAAGTACAATATTTTTTGAGACTTTGCTACCGCTATTTGGCATAAACCATAAGTCACTTAAATATTGACAATGTGTAACAAAAACTTTTGAATTTTAGTACACATGATGTCCCCAAGAGTATGTTCTTAGGCCAATCTTCTATTATTTAACAACAATTTAAAAATAAAGTATTGTGATGTTCACCAGACAGCAACCCGACTGAGTAGTTCGTTGGTCGATGATTCATGTTCGTTTCATTAGGATATTGTAGTTGTTATCTTCTAACATGACTATAAAAAGTAATGTTATTCATTGTAAAGTCATGAAAATGTTTTTATATACAAACCGTAGTACCATGTCGGGTGGATTTGGGTTTTAATGTTGTTAACAAATAGGTAGGTTTAAGATTTGAGGATGTTGAACACGAGGGGATATATTATTCAATTTTTATTCCATATGAAATGAAATAATTTTGATAGATCTTAAAGAAAAAAAATTATTAATCATAAAAAACTAGAGATAATAAGTGTTGGGTTTAATGTAAACAAGAAGAATCGTTTAAGAAAAGAAAAAATAACGTTTAGTTGATGCGCTGCTAAGAAAATGGGAAATTTATGATAAAATTTAGATTTCCACAATGACAGTTATGCCATCGCAAGTGATCATATGTAACGGTTGTAGTTTACAAATAATAATAGAGAAAGCGACGGCTCTAGCTATACAACCTAGAGAGAAGAACAATACTATTTGGCTCAAAATAGCGCACTAAATTCATGAAAGATCCCGTATTTGTAATAGTTAACACAACATTGTGCGGCTTAGTCCGTGAGTTAGGGGGTCCTTGAGGAACTGAAAGAAATAAACTGTTGCTTAACGAAGCGCCAACTGCTGGGTAATAGAATGAAATAAAATCGACCAACAGGAATTTACATAGGTCTAATATGCTAAAACGAACACAAATCAGAGAGACAAATAGACAATTAAACGTAGAAAATAAAACTTATAGCACTAGAAGAATATATCAGAAGTGAGAGATTCTGTCGCATAAGACTTACGGGCGTTAGCAACAACAAATTAATTAAAGCTCGGAATCAATATATCGAAATTCAGTTAAGCTTTTGTTTGTTACACTTTAAACTAAAGTTAGCGTTTCAATTGAAGATTGGTTACTACGGAAACTCGACGTACACACGTCACTTACACACGGTGACTTAAATCTAACTTAAACTCGGACTAGCACGGTAAATGGCACTCCCGCCAACCCAAAAGGCCTTTTGTTTTAGCTTTACCCACTTTTTCTAAGGCGCTCAAGTTCTTATGGAGCTAGTTAATAACAAAACTCAGCGTTGGTGATGGAGTCTACTTCGAATTTAATGTCACATGTACGTGAGCTTCATACTCATGAATAGTAAATAGGTTTCTTAAACAGTAAACTTAGTTGTGTTCTGAAGAGCAATACGTAACTGAACGAAGTACACCA
>JALBCR010000556.1:625000-648020 GCA_030710515.1 Abscondita cerata | reverse complement strand
TCAAATGTTGCTTCGTTCAGTTACGTATTGCTGTTTAAACAAAAAATCAATAACTAAATAACGTAATAACACAGATTTATGGAACTTATAACTAATTTGTACCCTTAGCATTTTACCGTCATGTCAATATTTTATATGTAATTAATGAGTTTATTTTTATGTGACTCAATGATTTCATAATTTAGACAAGAATTTTATTTAACAAAGTTGATAAACTTGTTCGTAGAATTTAGAACTGATTTAAAGCTACCATCTATGTCAATATTTTCTTTATAATGAAGTATTTTATTAAATGATTTAACAGTATAAAAAACATGAATTAATAAAAAGAACAAAAATCATGTGTCTACATGAGATTTAATAACTCTAATCAAAAAATTGATTCAATATTCTGATCAATATAACTTAGAACTAATTTGTACCTTCAAGCATTTTTACCAATGCTTTATCAGTTTAGACAAAAAAAATTTGTTAAAAAAATGCAATTATTAGCAAAGATCGATAAATCTGTTCATAAAAATTAAAATTAATTAGACACATTATCATATTTGCCTTCATGTGACTACATGATTTAACGAGTTTAAAAAAAATTGAAAATTGTTAACAAGACTAATAAGCTAGTTTATAAGATTAACTACTTTGTACTTAAAAACATTTTACCATCATGATAATATTTCCTTTAAAATCAATTTGATTATTCCATGTTTGACCTAATTATATAATCTTTAACAAACTCGATAAACTGGTTTATAGAATTTAGAACTAATTTGTACGCTTAAGCATTTTGGATGGTCATGTCAATATTTTCTTTACACAATCAATTTGTTTTATTTCAATTGACTAATTAGTTTAATAGTTTTAAACAAAAAAATATATTTAATAAAATACAAATTATTAACAATTTATAATCAAGTACTTTATTTCATGTAGAGCTATATGATTCAACACTATAAAAATAGTTGATTAAAAAAGTTACAAATTATTAACAAAACCGATAAATTGATGCATATAATTAAGAACTAATTTTACTGTCAGGTCAATATATTCTTTAGAGACTCCAACTAGTTAATTTCATTTGACCTCCAGGGAATTCATCCAGAAATACACAAAAAATTAAAATAAAGGAAAATCGCAAATGATTAACAAAATAAATAAGCTTGTCTAGAAATTTAGAAATAGTTTTGTCAATTTTCCTATAAACAAGTAGTTTATTTCATGTGACTACATAATTCAACAGTATAAAAAAATTGATTAAAAATACTACAAATTATTAACAAAGCGGATAACTGATGCATATAATTTAAGAACTAATTTTACCGTTAGGTCAATATTTTCTTTAGAATCAAATAGTTTATTTCATGTGACCTTACAATTTAACCGAATAGAATTAAATAATTAACTCAAATAATTTGCAAATGGTTAACAAAGTAGATATAACTTGTGCATAGAATTTATTACTTGTTTGTACCATCAAAGCAATAATTTTTTTATAATCAAGTAGTTTATTTCCTGAATGACCTCACAATTCAGCAAAAAGACAAAAAAAATTGATTTAAAAATTTCAAAATTATTAACAAAAGTCGATAAAGTTATAAAAAATTTGAAATTATTAAAAATAGCCAATAAACTGATGCATATAATTAAGAACTAATATTACCTTCAGGTGCAATATTTTCATAATAATTAAATTAGTAATTATTTCATGTGACCTCAAAATTCAACAGAATAGACAAAAAATTGATTTAAAAATTGCAAATAATTAACAAAGTAGATAAACCGGTTATAGAATTTAGAACTGGTTTGTACCATCAAGTAAATATTTTTTAATATAATCAAGTTTACCTAGTTTATTTTACATGTGACTACATAATTTAACAGTATAAAAAATTTACGATTAAATAATTTATATATTATTAACAAAGCCAGATGGACTTCGATAAATATAATTAAGAGCTGAGAATTTTACCGTATGTCAATATTTTCTTTAGAATACAATTAGCATATTTTATGAAATCACACAAGTAACAGTTTAAACAACAAAAATTAATTCAACTAAATAGCAAATCACTAACAAAGTCAATAAACTGATTTATGGAACTTATAACTAATTTGTACCCCTTAGCAATAATTTTATCATGTCAATATTTTATTTCATGTGACTACATGAGTTTAATTCAACGTGATATGTTTTAAAATTGAGTAAAAAATTATAAATTATTTAACAAACCTGATAAACTTGTTCGTTATAATTAAGAACTGATTTTACTGATCATGTCAATATTTTCTTTATAATGAAGTATTTTATTTCATGTGAACTCCTCACAATTAACAGAGTAAACAAAAATCATGGATTCACAAGATCCCACAATTATGTCAACAAATTGATCTATAAGCTAGTTTATATAATTTAGAACTAATTTGTATGCTAAAGCATTTTACCGTGGAGCTTAATATTTTCTTTATATATTTCATGGTTTCACTTTAGCACATTGTTAACAGTTTAAACAAAAAAATTTGGTAAAAATGCAAATTATAGGCAAAATCGATAATCTGCTCATAAAAGTTAAATTAATTGACACACCACCATATTTTTTTTCATGTGACTACATGATTTATCATTTAAAAGAATTGAAAATTGTTAACAAAACTAATAAACTAGTTCATAAGATTAACTTACTTTGTACCAAAAGCATTTTACCACATGATAATATTTCCTTTAGAATCAATTGGATTATTCCGTGTGACCTAATTATATAATCTTTAACAAACTCGATAAACTGGTTGATAGAATTTAGAACTAACTTGTACGCTTAAGCATTTTATGGTCATATCAATATTTTCTTTACAATCAATATGTTTTATTTCAAGTGACTACATAATTTAACAGTTTAAACAAAAAATAAATATAAATAAATACAAATTATTAACAATTTATAATCAAGTACTTTATTTCATGTGACTATATGATTCAACACTATAAAATAATTGATTAAAAAATTACAAATTATTAACAAAACCGATAAATTGATGCATATAATTAAGAACTAATTTTACTGTCAGGTCAATATTTTCTTTAGAATCAACTAGTTAATTTTTGTGACTTCACAGAATACACAAAAATGGACAAAAAAGCAGATAAACAAAATAATGTTTGTCTATAGAATTTAGAAATAGTTTGTACCAACTAGGCAATAATTTTTCTATAAACAAGTAGTTTATTTCATGTGACTACATAATTCAACAGTATAAAAAAATTGATTAAAAATACTACAAATTATTAACAAAGCCGATAACTGATGCATATAATTAAGAACTAATTTTACCGTTAGGTCAATATTTTCTTTAGAATCAATTAGTTTATTTCATGTGACCTTACAATTTAACAGAATAGACCAAAAATTGTTTTCAAAATTGCAAATTATTAACAAAATAGATAAACTGGTTATAAAATTTTTAAACTAATTTCTACGCTCAAGCATTTTACGGTCATGTAAATATTTTTTATAATCAATTTGTTTATTTCATGTGACTACAATATTTAATAGTTTAAACACCAAATAAATTTTAAACAATACTAATCATTAACAATTAAAACTGTAGAATTTAGAACTATATTGTAAGTTCAAGCATTTTATAGTCATTTCAATATATTTTTATAGTTGATCAGTTTATTTTATGTGACTTAATAATTAACAGTTCAGACAAAATTGATTTAAAAATCGGAAATTTTAACAAAGTCGATAAATTTGTCTATCGAATTTAGAACTAGTTTGTACCATCAAACCAATATTTTTTATAGTCAAATAGTTTATTTCATGTGACTACATAATTCAAAAAGTATAAATAAATTGATTAAAAATGAATACAAATTATTAACACAGCCGATAAACTGATGTATATAATAAAGAACTAATTTTACCGTCAGGTCAATATTTTCTTTCAAATCAATTAGTTTATTTTAGTGACTTCACAATTCAACAAATGGACAAAAAAAGTAGATACACTGGTTATAGAATTCAGAACTAGTTTGTACCATCCAGTCAGTATTTTTATAATCAAGTAGTTTATTTCATGTGACTACATGATTCAACAGTATCAAAATTGATTAAAAAATTACAAATTATTTACAAACCCGATAAGTTGATATATATATATATATATATATATATATAATAAAGAACTAATTTTACCGTCAAGTCAATATTTTCTTTAGAATCAATTAGTTTTATTTCATGTGACCTCACAATTCAACAGGACAGACAAAAAATTAATTCATAAAATTGCAAATGATCGACAAAGTAGATAAACTTGTCTATCGAATTAATTAAAAAATATATAAATTATTAACAAAGCTGATAAAATGATGTATATAATAAAGAACTAATTTTACCGTCAGGTCAATATTTCCTTTCAAATCAATTAGTTTTATTTTATGTGCCTTCGCAATTCAACAAAATGGACAGAAAAGTAGATAAACTGGTTATTGAATTTAGAACTAGTTTGTACCATCTAGTCAGTATTTTTTATAATCAAGTGGTTTATTTCATGTGACTATATTATTCAACAGTATCAAAAATTAATTAAAAAATTACAAATTATTTTCAAAGCCGATAAACTGATGAATATAATTAAAAAACTAATTTTACCGTCAGGTCAATATTTCCTTTAGAGTCAATTAGTTTATTTCATGTGACCTCACAATTCAACAGAACAGACAAAAAATTAATTCAAAAAAAATCAAATGATTAACAAAGTAGATAAACTTGTCTATAGAATTTATAACTTGTTTGTACCTTCCAAGCAATATATTTTTTATATTCAAGTAGTTTATTTCATGTGACTACATAATTCAACTGAGTAGGCAAAAAATTGATTAAAAAATTACTAATTATTAACAAAGCCGATAAACTGATGCATATAACTAAGAACTAATTTTAGTGTCAGGTTAATATTTTTTTAGAATCAATTAGTTTATTTCATGTGACCCCACAATTTAACAAAATAGACGAGAAATTGATTCAAAAATCGCAAATTATTAACAAAGTAGATAAACTGGTAATAGAATTTACAAAGAACTAGTACGCTTAGGCATTTTACGGTCATGTTAATATTTTCTTTATAATCAATTTGTTTATTTCATGCGACTACATAATTTAATAGTTTAAACAAAAATAATTAAAAACAAATACAAATCATTAACAAATAAGACTGTAAAATTTAGGACTAATTCGTAGGCTTAAACATTTTACCGTCATGTCAATATTTTCTTTATAGTCAAACAGTTTATTTTATGTGACTTAATGATTCAACAGTATAAAAAAATTGATTAAAAATTACATATTATTAACAAAGCCGATAAACTGATGCACATAATTAAGAACTAATTTTACTGTCAGGTCAATATTTTTTAGAATCCATTAGTAATAAATTGTAAACCATTAGCAAGGTCGATAAACTAAATTTCAAATTAATTTGTTCCTCACGCATATTTTGTGAATCAACTTTACTTAAAGTTATTAAGTTATTAAATTAAATCAATTGATTCATCAGTTTAGGCAAGAAATTAATAAAAAATTTAAAGTATTAACAATCTCAGGAATATGGTTTACAGAATCTAAACTAATTTATACCCACAAGCATTTCACCTCCATGTCAATTTTTCTTTGTAATTAATTAGTTTATTTATGTGTCCCAATGATTTAAAAGTTTATTAAAACCATCGATATTGAAAATTATGAAGAAGTCCGATAAACTGGTTCATAGAATAAAGAATTAGTTTGTACCCGAAAGCATGTTACAGTCATCTCATTATTTTCTTTATAAAGAATTAGTTTATTTTAAGTGTCTACAAGAGGTTTTGACAAAATATTTATTGTATAATTCTGCAAATCACTAACAAAGTCGGCAAACTTATCAATAGAACTTACAACTAATTTATACCATCAAGTTTCTTCTGACATGCTTTGCCAAGGGGAACCAATCCACAATTGCACACGATTTTGTCGCCACACTATACAGGTTTATACTGATCTTCTGGGACACTATTACTTTACAATACAATTTATCATACGAATAAATAAATAAAATATTTTCTTCATAATTAATTAGTTTATTTTATGTGACCTAGTGATTTAGCAGTTAAGACAAAAAAACGATTAAAAATAGAATTTAGAACTAATTTGTACCCCTTATCATTTTACGTCATGTTTATATTTTCTATACAATTAATTAATTTATTTGATGTGATCTAATGATTCAACAGTTTAGACAAAAAAAGTTGTAAAATAAGTTGTAAACAACAAAATCAATACATTGGTCCATAAAATCTAGAACTATTCTGCACCCGAAAGCCTTTTACTTTCATCATAATCAGTTTATTTTATGTGACCTAATGATTCAACTGTTTGGACAAAATTAGATTAAAAAAAATTGCAAATCGTTGTCAAAGTAGTTCAGAAATAATTTGTATCTATAAGTATTTCACTATTATGTAAATATATTCTTTATAAACAATTAGTTTGTTTCATGCGTCTACATGATTTAACAGTGTAATCAAAATCGTTTAAAATTGCAAATCATTGACACAGGCAATAAATTAGTCCATCGGATTTAGTACTAATTTGTACTATTATGTCAATATTTTGTTTACAATCAATTAGTTTAAAAACTTGTTCATAAAATTTTGAACTAATTTGTACCTTTAAACATTTTACTGTCATTTATATTTTCAGAAAAGTAACAAAATAAATTAATTGTGCACCAAGTTTTCATTTACAAATTATTTACTGTTTACGAATAATTTTGTTCAAATAAAAAAATGTTCTAACATTCTTCTCAAATCTGCGATGTTTTAGGAACTTAACAAAACATTTTTCTAAAAATTAAAAAAATAATTTTATTCTGTACTAAGTTTACTTGTTTTTTAAAACATTTGTTTATAATTAGTTTGTCAAAATGTCTAATCATCTCTTTGCTGTTTAAAAATAATTTGTTATTTATGTTCTGTCTAAAGTTCAGAAAAAAAAAATTTGTTCCAAAATTTTTCTCAAATCTAACAAAAACCTTATTTAAAAATTAAGAACTTAATTCCGTTGTTCTCAAAATTTACTTGTGCTCTAAAAGGTTTAATATTTACAAATAATTTTGTTATTTATCTTCTTTTGAATCTCAAATAAAAAGTTGTTTCAACATTCTTATCTAATCTTCGGTGTTTAAGGTATTTAGCAATAACCTACTTGTAGTCTTGTAAGTAATTTGTCGAAATTTATAAAAATCTCTTTACTGTTTACAAATATTTTTTTTATTTATCTTCTCTCCAAAGCTTTGATAAAAAATTTGTTCAAACATTCATCTAAAATTTCTGGTATTTCATGAATTTATCAAAAACATTTTTTCTGAATATTAACATAAAATTTTTTGGTGCACTAAGTTAATTTGTTTTCCAAGACTAATTTTTCAAAATTCTGTCTAAAGCTCAGATAGAAAAATTTGTTTCAACATTTTTCTTAAATCTCCGGTGTTTTAAGATTTAAGCAAAAACTTTTTTCTGAAAATTAACAACGTTGAGCACAAAGTTGATTTGTTTTTAAAAATATATGTTTATAAGTCATTTGTCGGAATTTATAAAATTCTCTTTACTGTTTACAAATATTTTGTTATTTATCTTCTCTCAAAGCTCTAATAAAAAATTCTTCTAACATTCTTCTAAAATTTCTGGTATTTCATTAATTTATCAAAAAATTTTTCTGAAAATTAATATACAATTTTTTGTGCACTAAGTTTATTTGTTTTCCAAGACTAATTTGTTAAAATTCTGTCTAAAGCTCAGATAGAAAAATTTGAAACAACATTTTTCTTAAATCTTTGGTGTTTTAAGATTTAAGCAAAAACATTATTTGTTTTTAAAATATATATTTATAAGTAATTTGTCGGAATTTATAAAATTCTCTTTACTGTTTACAAATATTTTGTTATTTATCTTCCCTCTAAAGCTCTCATAAAAAAATTGTTTCAACATTCTTCTAAAATTTCTGGTATTTTATTAATTTATCAAAAACATTTTTCTGAAAATTAATATAAAATTTTTTGTGCACTAAGTTTATTTGTTTTCCAAGACTAATTTGTTAAAAATTCTGTCTAAAGCTTAGATAGAAAAATTTGTTCCAACATTCATCTAAAATTTCTGGTATTTCATGAATTTATCAAACACATTTTTCTGAATATTAACATAAAATTTTTTGGTGCACTAAGTTAATTTGTTTTCCAAGACTAATTTTTCAAAAATTCTGTCTAAAGCTCAGATAGAAAAATTTGTTTCAACATTTTTCTTAAATCTCCGGTGTTTTAAGATTTAAGCAAAAACTTTTTTTCTGAAAATTAACAACGTTGACCACAAAGTTTATTTGTTTTTAAAAATATATGTTTATAAGTCATTTGTCTGAATTTATAAAATTTTCTTTACTGTTTACAAATATTTTTTGTTATTTATCTTCTCTCCAAAGCTCTAATACAAAAATTGTTCTTACATTCTTCTAAAATTTTTGGTATTTCATTAATTTATCAAAAACATTTTTCTGAAAATTAATATACAATTTTTTGTGCACTAAGTTTATTTGTTTTCCAAGACTAATTTGTTAAAAATTTTGTCTAAAGCTCATATAGAAAAATTTGTTCCAACATTTATCTCAAATCTTTGGTGTTTTAAGATTTAAGCAAAAACATTATTTGTTTTTAAAAATATATATTTTATAAGTAATTTGTCGGAATTTATAAAATTCTCTTTACTGTTTACAAATATTTTTGTTATTTATCTTCTCTCTAAAGCTCTAATAAAAAAATTGTTTCAACATTCTTCTAAAAATTTCTGTATTTCATTAATTTATCAAAAACATTTTTCTGACAATTAATATAAAATTTTTTTGTACACTAAGTTTATTTGTTTTCCAAGACTAATTTGTTAAAAATTCTGTCTAAAGCTCAGATAGAAAAATTTGTTCCAACATTCTTCTTAAACAGTGTTTCAAAATTCTAAGCAAAAACTTTTTTCTAAATTAACAACGTTGGGCACCTAACATATTTGTTTATAAGTAATTTGTCAATATTTATAAAAATCTCTTTACTGTTTACGAATAATTTTGTTGTACATGTTTTCCTTAAAGCTCTAATAAAAAATGTTCTAACATTTTTCTAAAATTTTTGGTATTTCTAGAATTTAGCAAAAATTTTTTTAAAACTAACATTAAATTTTGTTATGCACAAAGTTTATTTGTTTACCTAAAAATAGTTTGTCAAAAATTCTGTCTAAAGCTCTGATAGATAAATTTGTTCCAACATTCTTCTTAAATCTCTAGTGTTTTAAGATTTAAGCAAAAACTTTTTTCTAAAAATTAACAACGTTAAGCACAAAGTTTACGTGTTTCCCACAATATTTGTTTATAATTAATTTATCAATTTTTCAAAATTCTTTAATTGTTTACAAATAATCTTGTTTTTCATGTTCTCTCTAAAGCTCCGAACAAAAATTTCTTCTAATATTTTTCTAAAATTTTCGGCGTTTTAGAAAGTTAGCAAAAATAAAATTTGTTTTCCCAGAAGTAGTTGGTCAAAAATTTTTGTCTAAAGCTAAAATAGGAAAATTTGTTCTAACATTTTTCTTGAATCTATAGTGTATTAAGATATAAGCAAACACTTTTTTCTGAAATTAACAACCTTAAGCACCAACATATTTGTTTATAAGTAATTTGTCAATATTTATAAAAATCTCTTTACTATTACAAATGATTTTGTTGTATATGTTTTTTACTAAAACTCCAATAAAAAATTTTGTTCCAACATTCTTCTAAAATTTTCGGTTTTACAATTTAGCGAAAACATTTTTTTGAAAATTAACATAATATTTCCTGTGGACAAAGTTTATTTGCTTACCAAAATTAGTTTGTCAAAAATTCCGTAAAGTTTTGATAAAAAAATTTGTTCTAACATTCTTTTTAAACCTCCGGTGTTTTAAAACTTTCTTTTGAAAATTAACACAGTTAAGCACAACGTTTATGTGTTTCCATAATATTTGTTTATAAGTAGTTTGTCAATATTTTTAAAAATCTCTTTACTGTTTACAAATAATTTTGTTATTTACGTTCACTCCATTTAATAAAAAGTTTGTTCTATCATTCTTCTAAAATTTTCGGTGTTTCAGGAATTTAGCCAAAACATTTTTCTAAAATTTAACATAAAATATCGTTGTGCACATAGTTTATTTGTTTTCCCAAAAGTAGTTTGTCAAAAAATCTATCTAAAGCTAAGATAGAAAAATTTTTTCCAACATTCTTCTTGAATCTCTGGTGTTTTAAGGTATAAGCAAACACTTTTTTTTTTAAATTAACAACATTGGGCATCAACATATTTGTTTATAAGTAATTTGTAAATATTTATAAAAATTTTTTTATTGTTTACAAATAAATTTGTTGTTTATGTTTTCCTTAAAACTCTGATAAAAATTTGTTCCAACATTTTTCTAAAACTTTCGGTATTTCTAAAATTTAGCAAAAACATTTTATCTGAAAATTAACATAAAATTTCTTTGTGCACAAAGTTTACTTCCCTTCCAAAATTAGTTTCTCAAAAATTCCATAAAGTTCGGATAAAAAAAAATATTTCAACATTCTTCTTAAATTTTCGGTGTTTTAAGTTTTAGGCTAAAAAGTTTTTTTCTGAAAATTAACAACGTTAAGCACAAAGTTTTCAAAATACTAGTTTCTAAGTAATTTGTTGATATTTATAAAA
The DNA here is from genome assembly GCA_030710515.1 of Abscondita cerata. Lineage (NCBI taxonomy): Eukaryota > Metazoa > Arthropoda > Insecta > Coleoptera > Lampyridae > Abscondita > Abscondita cerata. The sequence continues at coordinate 637,241 of JALBCR010000556.1, read as the reverse complement.
ATTTCTTATTTGTTTACGAATGATTTTGTTGTTTACGTTTACTTTAAAGTTTTGATAAAAATTTGTTCCAACGTTCTTCTAAAATTTCTGGGTTTCAGGAATTTAGCAAAACACTTTTTGAAAATTAATATCAAATTTCGTTATGCACAAAGTTTACTTGCTTTCTAAAACTAGTTTGACAAAAATTCTGTGTAAAACTAAATTAAAAATATTTGTTCAACCCTTTACTTAAATTCCCAGTGTTTTAAGATTTAAGCAAAATTTTTTTGAAAATTAACACTGTTGAGCACAAAGTTTATTTGTTTTCCAAAATATTTGTTTATACAAATGTGTCGATATTTATAAAAATCTCTTTACTGTTTAAAAATAATTTTATTATTTATCGTCTCTCTAAAGCTTTGATAAAAATTTGTTCCAACATTTTTCTAAAATGTTCGCTGTTAACAACGTTGTGCACAAAAGTTACTTGTTTTCTAAATTTTTGTTTATAAGAAATTTGTTGATATGTATTACTGTTTACGAATAAATTTGTGGTTTATGTTTATTCTAAAACTTTGATAAAAAATGTGTTCTAACATTCTTGTAAAATTTCTCGTGTTTTAGGAATTTACCAAAAACATTTTTTGAAAATTAACATAAAATATTGTTGTGCACAAAGTTTACTTGCTTTTCAAAACTAGTTGTTAAAAATTCTATCTAAAACTAAATTAAAAAAAATTGTTGCAAGTCTTTACTTATATCTACAGTGTTTTAAAAATTTAAACAAAACTTTTTTCTGAAAATTAACACCGTTGAGCACAAAGTTTTCCAAAATATTTGTTTATATGAAATTTGTTGATATTTATAAAAATCTCACACAAACAGTAAAGTTTACAAATAGTTTTGTTATTTTAGGTCTTTCTAAAGCTCTGATAAAAAATTTGTTTCAACATTTTTCTAAAATGTCCGGTGTTTCAGGAATTTATCGAAATAATTTTTTGGGAAAATTAACAAAAAATTTCGTTGTGCACAAAGTTTATTTGTTTTTCAAAATATTTGTTTATACGAAATGTGTCGATATTTATAAAAATCTCTTTACTGTTTACAAATAATTTTCATTATTTATCGTCTCTCTAAAGCTTTGATAAAAATTTGTTCCAAGATTTTTAAAAATGTCCACTGTTTCAGAAATTTATAAAAATTATTTTTGTAAATTTTCTTAAAATTTCGATGTCAAAAGTTTACTTGCAAATATTTTCAATATATTTGTTTGTCGAATTTACATAAATTTGTTAATTGTTTTTACAACAGTATTTTGTGTGTCAAAAATTCTGTACAGTTTAGATAAAAAATTTGTTCGATATTTTTAAACATAAAAATCTTGTTTATGTTTATTCTAAAACTTTTATAAAAAAATGTGTTCTAACATTCTTCTATAAAATTTCTCGTAGTTTCAGGAATTTACCAAAACATTTTTGAAAATTAACATAAAATATCGTTGTGCACAAAGTTTACTTGCTTTTCAAAACTAGTTGTTAAAAATTCTATCTAAAACTAAATTAAAAAAATTGTTGCAACCCTTTACTTATATCTACAGTGTTTTAAAATTTAAACAAAAACTTTTTTCTGAAAATTAACACCGTTGAGCACAAAGTTTTTCCAAAATATTTGTTTATATGAAATTTGTTGATATTTATAAAAATCTCACACAAACAGTAAAGTTTACAAATAGTTTTGTTATTTTAGGTCTTTCTAAAGCTCTGATAAAAATTTGTTCCAACATTTTTCTAAAATGTCCAGTGTTTCAGGAATTTATCAAAATAATTTTTGGGAAAATTAACAAAAATTCTGTTGTGCACAAAAAGTTTATTTGTTTTCAAAATTTTGTTTCCACAAATGTGTCAATATTTATAAAATCTCTTTACTGTTTACAAATAATTTTATTATTTATCGTCTCTCTAAAGCTTTGATAAAAATTTGTTCCAACATTTTTTCTAAAATGTCCGCTGTTTCCAGAAATTTATGCACAAAAAGTTACTTTTGGAAATTTTCTTAAAATTTTGTGTGAACAAAGTTTATTTGTTTTCAATATATTTGTCGAATTTACAAAAATTTGTCGATATTATAAAAATCTTGTTTATGTTTATTCTAAAACTTTAATAAAAAATGTGTTCTAACATTCTTGTAAAATTTCTCGTGTTTTAGGAATTTACCAAAAACATTTTTTGAAAATTAACATAAAATATTGTTGTGCACAAAGTTTACTTGCTTTTCAAAACTAGTTGTTAAAAATTCTATCTAAAACTTAATTAAAAAAATTTGTTGCAAGTCTTTACTTATATCTACAGTGTTTTAAAATTTAAACAAAACTTTTTTCTGAAAATTAACACCGTTGAGCACAAAAGTTTTCCAAAATAAATTTGTTTATATGAAATTTTCGATATTTATAAAAATCAAAAACAGTTTTAAAATTTACAAATAGTTTTATTATTTGGTTTTCAAAGTCTGAAAAAATTTTGTTTAACATTTTTTAAAATGTTCGGGTGTTAAAGAATTTATCAAATTTATCGAAATTAAAATTTTTTGGGAAAATTAACAAAAATTTCGTTGTGCACAAAGTTTATGGTTGTTTTTAAAAATTATTTGCTTATACACGAATAAAAAATGTGTTGATATTTATAAATCTCTGTTGTTAACAAAAATATTTTTATATTTCTCCAAACTTTTTAAAATTTTTTAATTTTTTTTAAAATTTTTTTTTTTTAAAATTTATAAAAATTTTTTTTTAATTTTTTTTTAAAATTTTATTAAATAAATTTTTTTTTTTTTTAATATATTTTTTTTAAATTTACACAAACTTTAATAAAAATTTTTAAATTTTTAAATTTTTTTTTTAAAATTTATAAAATTTTTTTTAAAATTTTTTTAAATTTTATTAATAATTTTTTAAATTTTTTTTTTTTTTTTAGTCAAAGTTTACAAATAAGTTTTGTTATTTTAGGTCTTTCTAAAAGCTCTGATAAAAATTTGTTTCAACATTTTTCTAAAATGTCCGGTGTTTCAGGAATTTATCGAAATAATTTTTGGGAAAAATTAACATAAAATATCGTTGTGCACAAAATTTACTTGCTTTTCAAAACTAGTTGTTAAAAATTCTATCTAAAACTAAATTAAAAAAATTTGTTGCAACTCTTTACTTATATCTACAGTGTTTTAAAATTTAAACAAAAACTTTTTTCTGAAAATTAACACCGTTGAGCACAAAGTTTTCCTAAATATTTGTTTATATGAAATTTGTCGATATTTATAAAAATCTCACACAAATAGTAAAGTTTACAAATAGTTTTGTTATTTTAGGTCTTTCTAAAGCTCTGATAAAAAATTTGTTCCAACATTTTTCTAAAATGTCCGGTGTTTCAGGAATTTATCAAAATAATTTTTTGGAAAAATTAACAAAAAATTTCGTTGTGCACAAAGTTTATTTGTTTTTCAAAACTCAAAATTTAATCTAAAGCTCAGATAGAAAAAATTGTTCCAACATTCTTCTTAAATTTCCGGTGTTTCAAGATTTAAACAAAAACTCTTTTATGAAAATTATCAAATTCTTTCGTTGTGGATGTTTTTGAAATACATTTGTTCCAGTTTGTGCTTTAAATTTGCTGTCAAATCTACAGTATTGTGGCGTTTAGCAACAAAATTTCATCCTTTTTTGAAGTGAAGAATTTAGTGGTAGAAGCATTTTGTAAAAAAAGTATTTATAATTTAAAAAACTTGTTTGAAAATCTTCTTCAGTGTCTTGGTTGAACTGAATAAACTGAATTGGGTGCCTGAAATAGAAAAAAACATGCAATCAAAAATAACAATATTATTGCTAAAATGTATAATAGGTTTAGTGTTACGGATTATTTTCTAAAAATAAAGTTTATCACAAAACGAATTGTACATTTTTTTTAAAAAACAAAATCAATTTTTCTAAAATAAATATACTTACGGAAGCAAAGTGCTCGAAGGACCAAAAATCATCACAACGAACCCGAATCGATCCTGCGAGAAATTGATCAAAGCGAACAAGGCAATTAAAATTGATGAAAGTTTTATTGTTGTAACGTCCTTTCCTCTCTTAGAATCCTTTAAAACGGAATCGTTTAAATGTAAGCTCCTTTAAAACAGATGAGTTTCTATATATAGTCGAAAGCCATTCAAACAGGTCGATGTGTACCTACAAAATTAACTTATAAATAAGTTTAGACTACAATAGTACTTTGCAGGATTAATTCACATCCGTATTCCTGTTTGTTCATAATGAAAAGCTTCAGTTATCCTACAACTACCATAACGTTCTGAAGCATCTCCATTATAAATGTGATTTAAATTTACACTATAGTAAAACTGACCATTATCCCTTCTGTTATAATCAAATTATTACTTAGCACTAGCAAAATAATAACAAATAAAATACATTATTGCGTCGTTATCCAAGTGTGAATATCGCACAATGAAACGTTCCGAAGATTAACGTATAAGGAATTGTATTGTTTAATTCTCGGTTATTACTCATTGTTTCAAAAACGATGTGTATATCTTTATCTAACAAAAAGTTTCGTAACTGTTTATTTTATTTTATTGGATCGAATTCGATTTTGATTTGTTGCAAATTTAAATTGAAATTTTATTAATTCAATTATTAATGAAACGTTGACCTTGAAAATGTACAATTAATAAAGAATGCAACGAACGACTATGAGTCACCTAAACTAATTGTGAATAGCAATTAAAACGGGTAATAAACCTTGACCAAGAATTAAAAAACTTATTAATATCTGAATTAATAAAAGTATCTCTGACGCTAGAGTGTAGAGTTAAAATTACAAAATTGTTACTGTGGGAGGTTTGAAACATATTCTAAAAACACCTACACAAAAAGTTTAGAAGTTTTGCAGTTTTTTAGACAGTAAAGAAAGAGAAAGCTGCCAATCAATCAATCAATCAAATTAAATTTATTTGTCTTATTTAAATTAACAAATTGATTCGGTTCCCTAACTTTCTACATGTTAAAGTTTTACATATTAAAATTCTTCTTCCTTTCTTCCATCTATCTTCTTCTGTTTTCTACTTCTTTTATCCATTTTATGCTCTCTCCATTTTCTCCTAGCAGCACTTCCTCTCTACCATGTGCTCTACATTCTCCCAATTTCCACACACTCCTACACATTCTATCTTCATCTTTCTTCCAATATTTATTCCCATTTTTTTCATTTTCTAGTCTATATCTCGCTACCATACGATTTTTTTTAGGTTTAATCCTCCTGTGATATATTTTGGTATCTCTTCCACCATCATGTATTTGTATTTCGTGCTATATTTTGATTCTTTTGTCTTCTTCTCTCATTGTTGTTTTTGATCTCTTTGTCCCTTTGTTTTATTTCTTTTTTTTATCTTTCTTCCTTCCTTGCTCCTTCTTCTTACCTCTTCAGTTGCATAACCCTCTCTTCTATAGTATGTTCTCCTCTCTTTTCTCCGTGCTTTGTTCTTTACCATTCTACCTCCTTCCAACATTCATATAGAATTTTATTGTCTTTTCTATCTTCCATCCTTTTCTTAAATCTTATTGCTCTTCTTCCTGCTTGTGTTCTTATTTTTTCTATTTTCATTTCTTTCTGGTGTTTCCCTCTCCAATCCTAAAGTCCATCTCCAACATTTTTTCTGTAACTTCTCTAGTTCTTCTCATTTTTTCCATCCCCAAAACTACGCTCCGTACATTATCACACTTATTACTATTATTTCGAATAACCACTTTTTCTCTACTACTTTTTCTCCTTTTATTCTTTTTCTATTTTCTTCTTAAATACCATTTGTTTTTTCTACGTTTACCTCAAATTGTTTTTCTCTAAATATCTTTCAACGTCTTTAATGCTTTCTTCTTCTCTTCCTCTTTACTTGTAAGAATTAATATATCGTTTGCATATGCAAGTGTTATTACATTTTTTCTTCCTATTTTATTCCTCCAACCTAACCTCTCCTCATATCTTCTTCTAGATCTTTTATATATATTGAAAATAACATCGGGCTTAACGGACATCCCTGTTTCAAATCTTTTTCTGTCCAAAACTCCTTCCCTATTTACTCTATTTTTTGTTTCTTTATAAATCTCTTCCACTGCTTTTATTATGTTTTCTCTTATTTCATTTTCCTCATCATCTACTCTATTAACTGCCGCTTTTATATCCACGAATAATGCATATACCTTACCTCTTTTCTTTCCTATCTCTTTATTTACTAATCTCTTCATTATATAGTATATATTATCAATTGTCTCTCCTCCTTTCCTAAACCCTGTCTGCTCATCTGGTATTATCTCTTCTTTTTCTATTTTTTTTCTATTTTGCCCTTATTATTTCTGCGTATATTTTTCTTTTTGAAAAGCCTTCTGCGTGCCAAATATTTTTAGTACATTTCTTATTCTCTTCTCTTATCTTTTCTCCTGTGTATTTCCACTTTTCACCCTGCGTTTTATTTGTGCCTCCTGCTTTTTCCATCTTTATCTTTTTTAAGGCCTCTTCCAGTTTTTCTTTTTGATCCCTTCTTTTTTTGTTTTTTTCTTCTATTTTCCTATTTTGCTACTATCTTAACTTCTTTTCTTGTAGTACATTTCTAATGTGTTTTTCCATTTTTCTCTATTTATTGTTGGTTCTCTCCTATTTCCTTTGTCTCTTAATCAATTTACTAGTTCCCTTCAATTCTGGTTTTCTTCACCTTTTTCTTCTACAATTTTTTCGATAAACCATTTTTCTCTTTTTACATCTATTCTTGAATTCTGTTCATATTTTCTTATATTCTTCTGTATTTATTTTAACTTTCTTCAATTTTCTTCTCTCTTTTCATATTTCTGCTTTTGTTTTCTCACATTCTCAGTTTTACCATTTTTTTATTGTCTTTTTGTTTTTGTCATTTTAAATATTCGCTTTTCCGTTGCCATCTTCATTTTTTCTGTAATTCTTTTTAATTCTTCTTCGACCTCTTCTTCTGCTTCCCGATCTTCCTCCATTTTATTAATATGCTTTTTATACTTTTGTCATATCAAATTTTTCTCTCTTTCTATACTATAATTTCTTTTTCTTTTCCTCTTCTATCAAGATCACTTCGATAGGTTGATGATATGACTCTACTTCGTCTTCTATTCTTATATAATCTATTTCTTTTCTACTAGATTTGTTGGCTATAACGTAGTTAATTACCGTTCCTCCTCTCCCTCCAATAAATGTTAGTTTTCTTCTCCTCCTTCTTCCATATTCCCATTCAAAATTGTCCACCGTCTTTCCTGACACAGTTCTAATAATGTCCGTTTATTTTTTATCTTTCGACTTTCTCTTTCTTTGTTCTCCATTTATCATTATCCCTCCTTCTTCTCCTGTTCTCTCGTTAAAGTCTCCTCCTATAATAAAAGCTGTAATTTATATTTTATACAATAATAAAATTTTATGGTCCCAGAGCCAAGGATGAATTTTGTCAATCTGTGTTGAAAATTTGTAAAATGCTTCAGAGAGTTATATCGTGAAATCTTGGGAACGTCAGCTGCGGTTCCGTGAGTAGGGGTCAAACAGTACTTCCTTCAGCAATCTTTCCAGCTGACGTTTTTATTTATTTAAAATAACACATAAACTATTATCAAGTAAATTTTCAATTGACAAGGAATCACTAAAAATATGTTTCATTCATATTCGTGCAATCACCTGACCTACAATCCATCACTTTATACTCAACTGACTTTTTTTTCGTACGATATTACGTTAACTATAATATAAAGTTTTTTTAACAGGGTGGAACTAACTAAAATTGATACCTCTAATCGACTTACCCACGGAACTGCAGCTAACGTTCACAAGGCTTCTTGATGAAACATTTTACGAGTTTTCATCTGAGAGAAACTTGATCATAAAAATCTGTTGCTAGCTTGCCGACTATTAGGAATCTGAAATTTTCTTTTAAGGAGAGATTAGATAGGGTCCTCCGCAAGAATATAAATAAACTTTAATCTTGGATAGCAAGGAATGATAATGACAGACAATTATTCTTTGGGGTCACAATTTTATGCTTTGCTGGAAATTCAAGTTGACATAAAATAATCAAGTTGTTGCGTGTGGAGATTATGACATTCTTTCCCAGGAGTGGAATAAGTGAGACCTATGGTCTCACTTTCCAGCCCGAACAAGAGAAATGCATAGTCACTATGCAATTCCGCCCAAAAAACTATCTGGAAACATGCTGACAAAGTTTTATTATAATTGGATGTAAACTGTGGTCACAGCTCTTACCCCAGAAAAGAAAATGGAATGGTTGGCACGTAAAGTCAGATGTAGAAGTCATCTTGAATGTAGCCAAACAATTGACTTTTTTTGATGACATCTTAGTGTTCTCCTTATAAAACATCTTATAATACTTATCGAGTCAGACAAGTATTCTGTTTGATTTCCACATCGTTTCCAAAAGTTGAAGAGTGTTTCTATTTATGGATCGTTTGTAATCATTACAGCTATGTTGGTTTTCATCGTACACGTACAAAGAATAAGAAGAAAAGTAGTAAAAACAGTACAATAAGCCTTGCATCGTCTTACCCAAAAAGCTGTCAGTGTTCTTCTAACCTTTGCTGCATACTACTCTAAAGATGATGAGTGTGAGTATCCTGGCTTTGTTTTGGCAGTAAGAAAAAACAATCAACCAATCAATTCAATTTATTTGTCATATAATACATTAACGAATGATTCGACTTTTTTGTACACTTCTTATAATAACAAAACAAACCAAAAAACAACAACAAAAAATAACTCTCCTAATTCTTTTCTTCACTCAACTCTCATTATTTCTCTTTGTCTTTCTTTCATTCATTTTTTTTATCACATTTTTATCCATTCCATACCCTCTCCTTTCTCTACCAGCAACACTCTTCTCCCTCTTTCCTTCGCTCTTATTTCACTACACTCTTTCAAATGTTCTATATTTTCCCACCCATTTTTACAAACTTTACACCTCCTATCTTTGTACTTGTTTTCATTTTTTTCATTCCCAACTCTGAATCTTGCGATTTATTTTTTATCTATCAATCCCATTCTTCTGGTTTTCTTTCTGCTATTAACTGTTCATACTTTGCGTTATATTTCCCTTCTCAATTTTTGCTTTTTTTCTTGTACCTGTATATCCATTTTTCTTTGTGTTATTTCTTCTTCTCATACTTCTTTCTTTATCTCTTGTCTTCTTTATTTCCTTTCTTGCATATCCTCATCTTTCATAATACCCTTTTCTCTCATCTTCACCGAATTTTATTGTTTGCGCCTCTATCTCCTTCTAACACTCTTACAATATCTTATTTTCTCTCTTGCTTTCTATCTTTTTTTATACTTTATTGCCCTTTTCCCTGTCTGTATCCTTATTTTTTCAGTTTCAATTCCTCTTCTACTATATAAACTGGTGTTTTCTTCTCCAATCTTAGTGTCCACTTTCAATACTTTTCTGGTATTTTTTGTAGTTTCTCCCACTCTCTCCCGTTCCCACACATTTGCTTCATACAGCAACACACTTCCACATTATTTTATCTAAGTATTTCCCAAATACTCTTTCTCTTATACCCCATACCTCCCTTATAATTTTATTTCCCTTCTGCTCTAATTTCTTAATCTGTTCAGTATCCTTATTATTGTACCTTACCGTATATTCTAGATATTTATATTTGTCTACCATTTTCATTTCTATCTCTTCCCACTTCTATTCCCATCTTTTGGTCTACCTCTTTTCTTCATAAGTATATATTCATCACTTTTATCATTCCTTTCATCTTCTTCTCTGTTTTTTGCTATGGCCACCATGTCATCTGCGTAGGCTAAAACCCACAATTGTCTTCTTCCCACCACAATTCCTCCTACCTAAAAAGCATACTATCATTGGGATGAATTTTACATGACAAACACATTGATTTCTGTAAATTTTATAATTATTATTAAGTAGTTTTCATTGTTGTTCATTGACTTATGCAAAAAATTGTATGAATTTGTGGCACTAATAAATTTAAAACAAAATAAAAAAAATACCTGTTGGTCTTTAATTTCTTCCTCTAAATTTATTAAATATAAAGAAAATAAAGAAGGAATCAGTGGCATTCCTTTCCTTTCCATTCATTTCCTTCCCCCTGCTCTCGTTTTGCACTTTCTTTTTGTATAAATTTTTTTTATCGCGCCTATTAAATCTTTATTTATACCAGCCATTTTCATGTTTTTCCAAAATAATTCCCTTTGTACCTTATCAAAGGCTGACCTTAAATCTACAAATACTGCCAACATTTTTCCTCTTTTCTTTTTTATTTCCTTGTTAATAATATACTTTAATATATGTATTGTCTATTGTTTCTCTTCCTCTCCTAAAACCCATTTGCCAATCCGGTAACAATTTCTTTTCTTTTACTTCTTTTTCTAGCCGTTTTCTTATTATTTCGCCGGAAACCTTACACCGACATTCAGAAGGTTAACTCCTCTGTAGTTTCTTTCTTCTTTCTTATCTCTTTTTTTATATTAGACATATTGTAGCTTCTCGCCACTTTTTTGGGAAACCCTCTCCTTTCCATATTTTTTCAAATGTTTTTCTTAGTCTCTCCCTTATCTTCTCTCCCCTAGATCCCGTCAGTGTTCTCAGTTTTTTTAAATTTTATTTATCGTTTTTTCCATCTCCTCCTTTTCAATTTCTCTTCTTTTTTATTTTTTGTTTTGCTCCTTATCTCTTCTTTCACTTGATTTTTATCTGCTCATTTTAATAGATTTTTACAACGTTGTTCCCATTTTTCTCCTTCTATTTTTGTTTCTGTGCTTTTTTCGTTCTGTCTTATTTTCTTATAAACTTCAAACTTGTTCTTGGTTTTTTATTTTCTAAATCTTTAAAAATTTCGAATTTGGTTTTGTATTTTTTTTTGTGTTTCTCTACATTTTTCTTTGAATTTTATCCTAATTTGTTTATATTCTTCAATTTCTATTTTTTTCCTTTTCTCATTTTCTCTCTTTGCTTTCTAGCACTCTCCATTTCACTATTAATTTTGTTTTTCTAATTCTTTTGATTTTTGATCTATATTTTTTCTTTTCTGTTGCTTTCTCTATTTGTTTTAATATCATATTTATGTTCTGCTCTATTTCTTCTTCTAAGTATTGTTCTCTCTCCATTTTTTCTTGTACCTTTCTATGCTTTCTTTCGTTTGTAATTTTTTCCCTCCACTCTTTTCTTTCCTTTTCTATATGTTTATCTCCCTTAACGGTTAGGGGTCCGAATTCTCACTTTCACCAATTTTAAACTCTTTTATGTCTTCCATATTTTTCTCATTCACAATCACATAGTCAATTACCAACTTTCTTCTTCCTCCAATAAACGTGTATTCCCCATTTCCACCATCCTCCATGTTTCCGTTTAATACAGTCCATCCTTTTTTCTCGCATAATTTTATTAATTTTCTTCCTTGCCCATTGATTATTTTATCTATTGATATTATTTTTTTACTCTTCCATTTACCATTATACCTCCTTCCTCTCTTATCCTTGCATTGAAGTCGCCTTCTAATATTAGTTTTCCTTCATTTCTCTCTTTGACTACTTTATTAATTTTTTCTTCTTGGGTTTCTACATTGGTTTTTATTAACCCCATTACCTACTTTTCTCTTCCATCTTTTTCTTTTTTTCATTTTTTTCTTACCACTGTTATTATTGCTCCTTTTGCTTTTCTTCTCTTCTCTGATCCTTCTGTAAACTGTATGTTTCTTGTTTTTTATTCCTGCTACATTCCAAAATAATATCGTGTTTTTTCCTTGTCCCTTTTCACTCCCTCACATATTTTTGATTCCTCCTTCCTTTTTATACTCCCCTCCCCTTCCTTAGTTTTTGTCGTCCACTTTCCTACTTTTTCTTTTTTTATGTTTATCTATTTTTGTTCCTCTCCTTCCACTCACATTTTAGGAATCTTTCTTTCACATTTTCTCCTTCCCTTTGTATATTTTTTGGCTCGTTTCTTATCTTTGTTGGTATATCTTTTTTTCTTTTCGTCATATCATCGTCAATATAGATTTTTGTACCTCGCAGCTTCTTTTTATTTTGCATTATTTCTAATTTTTCTTCTACATTTCTTACCTTTATCAATATTATTCCCTTTTTTATCTTTGTAGCTTTTTCCACTTTTTTTTTTTAACCCTATTCTACTTCTTATTTCTAACTTATATTAATTTGTTGTTCGTTTTCGTTTA
>JALBCR010000555.1:0-190707 GCA_030710515.1 Abscondita cerata | reverse complement strand
TAATTGCTTTTGAAATAAAATGTATTCACAAAGTTTTAGGTTTAGTAATTCAGATAAATGACAAGACATAAGTGATACAAGTCGATTTATGTAAATAATGGGAGTACTTTAGGAAAAAAACGGTATTAGACAACAAGAAATTAAATCCTGACTTTAAAATGCTAGAAAAGTTACGGGGCACTCAATTCTATCTGATAGGACAAAAATATAAACGTACAATAAGAAGAGAATATGCAAGACAATGATGGAAATAGTGCTTACATATGGCAAAGAATAAAGAAGACAAACTGAAACTCGACACATCACCGACAGTAGCTTCGGAACGACTACAAATTTCTTTTAAAATTAATTTTCGACAATATAAAATGTGTCATTTAAGGATGGCATTTTTTTAATTTTAACAGGGACATATGATAATCAAACCACATCTACCCATACGTGTAAATTTTTTTTTGTTAATTATAATAATGATGTAGATATTGAAATGTACAAGATGAGTCGTATTGGTAAAGTTTCGACTCAACAAATAACAAAAAATAGAGATAAATCTATAAGATAATCTTCAACATTACAAACTGTCGAGAATAATTCCGTTAAAGAAGTTATACATACAGGGTGTAAGTAGTGATTCTTTGTCAAAAAATAATATGGTTCTTTCATATAAAATAAAATATATGAACAACCCTTGCTTAGTTATAACCCTTAAAGATGGCGTAAAAAAACAGGTTTTAATTTTTTCTCGAAAATAAAAAGTTATAAAATTTAAAATGACAGAACATTTGTTGCTATGGAAAAGTATTAAATAATAGTACATAATATTATAAGTCAGAGAAATGCATCATTAGAATTATTGACCGTGTCGTGTGCTATCGCACACCCTTATAATGGCATTTCTCTCGCGTGTGATATACGACGTTTTTCTTACACCAGCAGTTTTGCAACTCTAACGGATTGAAGTTACTTTTACGAAAGCGAAATTTTCAAATCATTTGTAATTTTATCATGGTTCCGCAGATGATTTCGTTGTCAAGGTTATATACATAAAATATTTGCCTTTTCAAACATTTTAGTCACAAGTGAATAATAGCCTATTTTAGTGACTAAAATGCATCAAAACTGTTGGTGTAAGATAAATATTTTTATGGTATTCTCCTATAGTTGAGAGAGAGAGAAAAAACCACCCATATCTGAACTTTTTCTGTATTACATTACCTTTATTTAAAAATTCATTTCAGATAGGTTGATTCTTTCTAAACAAAAAATGTCTCTTGTAGTTTTTATTAAATACAACGTATGAATCATGTAGATTAGAGTTTTAGTCGAATTTATCTAGTAAGGCTCTGTAATATTAATATTTTTATTGGAAACGTTATTTAACTAAAATGAATTACACATGACTCTAGACGGCGGCGGCGCGATTGATCCACGTATACGGTCAAAATTCTAGGGTTATCTTGAATAACCCTACATGAAACATTAATGCGATTTCTTAAGTCTTCCATTCTTCAACAAGAGTCCTACACACTAATGTTTTTAAATAACCTCAAATACAAAAATCCATAGGATTTAGGTCCGGGGATCGGGTTGGCTAAAATCAATGTCCTCGACGTCCAATCCAGCGATTTGGATATGTTAAATTTAAATACCGACGTGCTTCAATACTAAAATGAAGAGGAGCGCCGCCATGCATGAACCACATCGTCATTCGGACACGCAATGTAATATTATCGAGTAGTTCAGGAAGCTCTCTAAGAAATTGGCTGTATGTGCCTCCATTTAATCAAAGTGGCAAAAATATGGACCAACTAATTGATTTCCAATACAACCAAGCCACACATTTAAAGAGAATTGTTGTTGGTTGGTAGCTTCAACTATGGCACGGGGTTTTCATCAGCCCATGTGTGGTTATTTCGATAATTACTTATAGCTTCTCTAGAAAAACGTTAGCTTCATTTGTGGATAGAACTTGTTCCAGAAATTTACGATTTTGTTGAGTAATTTCCAACATCAAGTAAAAAATTCATGACAATCTGGAAAATCTCTTGGTGACAGTGGATTCGTTGAATGTGGTAAGGATATAAGAGCTGTTGAACTGCGAAGCTGATCGCAGGTTGCTCGTAGACTAAATTAAGTACTTCTTTCTTCTTTACATGCCATCTTCGCTGCGAAGGTTGGCAATCATCAGTGCTATACGTACTCGTGACACAGCCGACCGAAACAGTTGATTTGTGGTGCACTCGAACCAGTCATGTGAGTTTCGCAACCATGAGTGACGCCTTCTTCCTACACTTCTCTTCCTTGAATTTTTCCTTGTAATATCAGTTGAAGTAGGTTGTACTTTTCTCCCCTATGACGTGTCCTAGGTACTAAAGTTTACGGTTTTTACCGTAATGATAATTTCCTTTCCCTTTTTACTCTTTTCATAATTTCCATGTTGGTTACTCTATCGGTCCATTTTACCCTCAGTATTCTACGGTACAACCACATTTCGAATGCCTCTAGTTTCCTTGTGTCCAGTTTCTTCAGAGTCCAAGCCTCTACACCATAATACAGCACCGACAACACATAGCATCGCACCATCCTGATTTTGACATCCTAGCTGAGATCGCTGCCACAGAGCACTCTTTTCATTTTCATAAATGTTGTTCTCGCCTGTCCTATTCTAGTTTTAATTTCTTCAGAACAGTCGTTATTTTTATTTATAATTGTCCCTAAGTATTTATAACTGTCTACTTTTTCTATGGAGTGATTATTTATATGAATTTGTGAATTGTTTTGTGCTGCTTTGGATATTATCATGAATTTTGTCTTTTTAACGTTTAGTGACAGTCTGAACTCTTCGCTTGATGTATTAACTTTATCTACCAATATCTGTAAATCGTTCAGGTTGGTAGCTATCAGGATCGTATCATCCGCATATCTTATATTATTGATAGGCACTCCATTAATTTTAAGTCCTTTCGTTTCATCGTCTAATGCTCTCTTCATTATTTCCTCTGAATAGAGGTTAAATAACATCGGTGATAGCACACACCCCTGCCTGACGCCTCGACGGGTTTCTATTTCTTCGGTGTTATTTCCTTCTACTTTCACCACAGCTTTCTGATTAAAATAAAGATTCATGATAATTTTATATCTCTGGTGTCTAAGTTCTTTTCTTTAAGAAGCTGGATAAGTTGTTCGTGTCGGACCATGTCGAAGGCTTTGTTGTAATCAATAAAACATATATAAAGGTTTCATATCCATACATCGTTGGGCGAGAACGTTCAAGGCAAATAGTGCTTCTCTTGTGCCTAAGCCATCTCGAAAACCGAATTGAGTCCCACTGATATCTCGTTCCAATATTTTAAAGATCCTGTGATGAATTACCTTCAGAAATATTTTTAGCGTATGACTCATCAGACTGATTGTTCTGAAGTCTGTGCATTGCCTCGCATTATATTTTTCGGGATAGTGACAAACTCCGACAGCAACCTTTCCCTGGAGATAATACCTGTTTTGTATATGGTGTTGAATAGATCTGTTAAACTATGTATGTTTTCCTCTTCTATCAATTTGAGAATTTCAGAGGGTAACTCATCAGGCCCTGAGGCTTTTCCATCCTTTGTGGTGTTTATAGCATGGATGATCTCTTCTTTAGTTATCTCCGGTCCACTGGCTTCTCGTTCTGTTTCTATTCTGTTTATATTTCTCTCATCATCGAATAAATTTATTATGTAATTCTTCCATGTTCTTAATTTTTCTTCCATTTCCATAATAATTTTGCCATTCTGGTCAGTGAGTATTGACGGTTGTCTTTTTTCTGCAACCCTGCAAGTTCTTTTACTTTTTGTGCAGATTGAAGTTGTCGTGCTTTTCTTGTAGAGCTTCTATTTCGTCGCATTTGCTTTTGTAGAACACCTCTTTGCTTCTCTTATTTTTGATCGGATTTCTTTTGAATATTCTTATATGCATCGTTGTTGTCTTTTACATCCGTCGTTTGTTCATCAAATTCAAAATTTCTGAAGTCATCCATTCCTGCTTTTTCCCTATTTTCTGTTTTGTCAGAATAGTCTTGCTGGGTTCAATTAGTGCATTTTTAAATCTTCCCATTGTTTGTTCGCGTCTTCGTCCGTTTTTGACTGTTTTTGAGGGCTTTGAGGTTGTCGTTGATCTTATTTTGCAGCTTTTGCCTTATTTCTTGACTTTTAGACCCGAAACGTCTATACGATTTGCTGCTGGCATTACTCGTTGTTTTTAAGTGTTATTAAAAACCGGGCTACTAAGGGATTATGATCCGATGAGACATCTGCCCCTGGGTAGGTCTTTACTGATTTGATTACATTTCTATATCTGTGGTTTATCAAGATGTAATCAATTTGGTTCCTGACTGTATTTTGTTTATTGTCTTGCGGAGATTTCCAAGTGTAGAGACGACGGTTTGGAAGCTTGAAGAACGTATTCGATATAATAAAATCGTTCTCTTGACAAAATTGTAGCAGTCTATCGCCTCTTTCGTTTCTCTTCCCCAGTCCATATTCTCCTACATATCTGTCAAATCTACCCTTGCCAATCTTGGCATTGAAGTCTCCTAATACTAGTGTTATGTCCCTTGATTTTAGAGATTGCATGATGTTATTAAGTTCGTCGTAGAATTCCTCAATGTCTTCATGGGATTTATCTGCTGTAGGATTGTATGTCTGAATTATATTTCATTTACAATGTTTCGTTTGAAGTTGAAGTAACATGACTCGGTCTGATATAGGGGTAAAGTTTATTACTGATTTATTGATTTCTCTGGATACCACAATCGCAACTCCATATCTATGGTGGTTGTCATCACTTCCTGAATAATAAATGGTGCCGTTGGCTGTTGATTGTTGTCCAGAATTCGGCCATCTTGTGTCACTGATTCCTAGGATACTTAGATCTAACCTCTGCATCTCCTGGATAACATTGTGTATTTTTCCAGGTTCATACAAACTCCGTACATTCCATGTACCAATTAAGTACTGCTTTCACTAATTGTGGTGTTATAACCACAATCATTTTACTTTATTTTGAACGTACCAGTTTCTCGCAACCGTTCATGAATCCGTGGAAACAAATTGTGATGAGGAGCCGCGCGTAGTGGATACATTTCGGCATACCTTCTAGATACTTCTAAAGTTACCATTACAAAGACGATAAACGAAATGCATGTCGGCCATTTGTGCAGTTGTATACACACCATCTGACTGACTTTAGCAGGCAACACTAGTGAAAAACAAATTAATTGTCAAGATACAATATCAACATGATGGCCGCCTACTACAAGGTGGGTCAAAAGAAGTACATCCGATGTTGTTTGGCTCTCTTTTTTTCTACATAAAAAATTTTGATTCGGTTTTTGGTTATGTTTATTTAAACTTTTAGAATTTTATTGGTCAAGTCGAAAAGATGATATCGACCAAATGGGCGCCGTCACAATTGATGGCCATACGGGCTCGTTTTATGTCATTTTACATCACTTCGGCGAGAACTTCGGGCGACAGATTCTCGCACTCGTGTCGAATGTTGTCCTTGAGGGCTTCCAGATTCTCGGGATTGTTCACGTAAACACGGGAGTTCAAAAACCCCACAAGAAAAGTCTGGAACGGTTAAATCGGGCGATCTTGCAGGCCAGTGCAAATAGCCAAAACGAGAATGAGGCGACCCAAAAACGCCGCCTTCAGAATATCGGTTGTGTCTCGCGCAGTTTGTGCCGTTGTTCGGTCCTATTGGAACCCCATATCCTTCAGTCCTAATTCGTCCAATTGCGACAGAAAAACTCGGTTAACATGACCCTATAGAGCGCACCGTCCACTGTTGTCGTTTGGCCGGCGGCGTTTCGAAAAAAAATGGCCCGATGACTCCTCCGGCGTGAACAGCACACAATTCAGTCATTTTGAGAGGGTGTAATGGCTCCTCGTCGAAAAATCGTCAACTTCTTCGTCAAGATTGAGGATGGCTTGAGCGTAGGGTACGCGCGTTTGGCGGTCGGCAGACAGCAGCTGATACACGGACTAGACTTTGTACGGGAACATGCGCAGGTCTTTGACAAAAATTCGCCTTAGGGACATCCGGCTGATGGCTAATTGCGTGGCACGGCGCCTGGTCGATGTTTCCGGCGACAGCTCGACAACTTTGGCAACAGCGGCGATATTCGGGCGTTCAGGGCCGGCCACTCTTGGCAACGTCTCGTGTGGTCCCATACTGTTTAAGGTTAGTGGCCAAACGGCGCAGTGTTTGCGCAGTCGATGTCGGACGGCCGGGGAATCGGCGACGGAATTCGCGCTGCGCCAACACCACAACGAATTGTTACGCAAAAATAGACACGATTATTCCGCGTTCTTGGGAGTGTATAGCTCCATGCCTTGTTCACTTGTGTTCTAAATCTGTCTAGTCCCACAAATGTCAAAACAGATTTGACATTGGCAGCCATTTGCAAAAATCAGAGCATCTTCCAATAGGGTTGATTTCTTTTGGCACACCTAGTACATAAGTTTAACTTCGACTAAAATTTCAGTCTTCTCGGATCTATACGATAAAACATTTTTTCCTCAAAATCGTTGTTTCTACGAAAAATACCGGACACCTTATTTTGTTAGAAGAATCAAGCTACCTGAAATGAATTTTTAAATAATGAAATATAAAACAAAAAAAGTTCAGAGAAAAACAAATTTTAGGGGTGGCCTTTTCTCCCTCTTGGAACTATACGAGAATACCACAAAAATATTCATTTAATGCTTTTTCGATAGCAACAAATGTTTGCTAATTTTAAATTTTCTAACTTTTTGTTTAATTTTTTTCTGCACTATTTATGCAGGGATTGCTCATATAATTTTTTATATGAAAAACCCACATAATTTTTCGACAAAAATTACCATTTATGAACTTAAATCAATTTGTAATTAGAGTGCAAAGATAATAACTGAAGAAAATTGAAGAAGAAACAATTGCAAGGAGATTTGAATACAATTCAATATTTTCAAAAAATAACACAAAGCGGTTCAAAAATTAGACGAATTGCAAATGGAAAAAAATAAAATGGATGAAAGTGTTTGTCTCGTTAGATTGTAAAAATCTTTCATACAAAAAAATAACCTGTATTTTTCATATTTTGCCCACTTTATCATGTATAATAACCACGAATGTTTATCGAGTTTTTTTGAAAAATGTCACAAGATAAAATTGGGCAAAAAGCTTGGGTAAATCAATCTAAAATTTTTCGGGCGAAAGAATTTAACGACGACTGGCATTCGTATGATTATAATATCACGATAAATATCGGTTGTCAAATTATTATTTCACATGTAAAATTATTTTACAATGTGACATAAGTTTCAGCACTCGTCGTGATTTTTGTTTATCGAAACTACGTCGGTTAATAAGAAGCGAACCCAAAAACCATGGGTTAAGAATTATCTTTAGCCAGTTTATTGTGATTTTAATATTTTAATGGGGTACTAATACTGAATTGATCAATTTTGCTATGAGTAACGTGGTCACTTTTCTATGCCAATTCAGCATAACTCATTACTTCAAAAAACGAATTAAAATTTAGAAAAACGTGTGGTCGTGACTCTTGATGTTGATTTTACACTCAGGATTAATCATCAGTGTCAATCTAAAGTAGACCATACTATTTTTGCAACGAAACGCATTTATTTAAAAGCATCTCAAAACAAGGTTTGAATTTGTTCAACGTCCGTCAAAGGATTCGAAAATACGTATGGAGATACAGGTTGAAATTATGCTAACGTTTTATACTAAATGTTTAGATGTAAGATATGCTAATTCGCATATGTTTATAAAAGTCAACTTAGAGCTTTATGAACTTTTCTTTAAATTACAGTGATTTCGTTTCGCACAAAGAAATTGAACAAAAAAAGTAAAATATGAATTACACGCATTATATTTGAGAAAGTCGGTAAGCAACTCATATTATTAATTTAATTCCACAAACAAATACGGAGTAAACAACTCCAGTTTGTGAATATCCCACGCTTTGTTATGTTTCATTGTCTTACAGTTCTTGACGTTTTTAAACCTTTTTTTGCCCCGTATGTTCCATAACTTTCTACTTCTGCATTGAAGCAAAGCTGATTTATGCAAAATCGCTAAACGCGTAAAATAAATTAATCTTTCGCTCACGTTTTTATTAACCTCCTCTTCGAAAAGTCACATTTCTTAAGTGAAAATTGAAAAAGCCTTAATTACTGGTGGTTGTTAATGCTGATTCGGAATAGTGAACTAAAAACTACTCGTAATTTACCTAGAAAAACAAATTGTACTTGCAAAAGAAACAAACTAGTACCAATTAGAAAATTTGCATATATGGGTAGTTAGATACTTGACCTGTGCAATGATGCATACTTTTACTTTTACCTATTTTTCCTAGTGTCGAAGTTTTCTAAACGGATTAAATTTCATTTCAAAGACGTTGCGTAAATAATTCCTAAGCTATGTACATTAACTGACCTTAATCGTTGTTCACAATAAACTTGTAAGCAGATAATTGTTGCCCTTAGACGGAGAGTGTAGTACAAATGCAGAGAATGAGCCAATTTTTTAGTATTAAAAATAAGTTTAAACATTACATGGGCAATGCCCTAGTTTTCAGTTTTATTATTAATGCCACTAATGGATATTCGACAGCTTGAAATTCTTAATGTAGTTTATTGCTTTAACAACAAGCAATTAAGCCCCTTCTGTGGTAAAACTTTATTCAGAACTAAGACTACAAATTTGAGCAATCGCGTGCTTTAAGCACTTACGGTTTTATCCTTGTCGTTATTGAAAATTGACTTTAATGTATGCCCGTTACTTTGTTTATATATACGGTTTGTTTTAAAATTTACATGTGTTTTATCCATTAATCTAAGTAAACACACAATTTTCTTTTTAACAGCTCATATAATTAAGAAAACTCCACATCAATATTAAATAAAGTTCATGCAAATGCAAAACTAATATCTAACGTTATTTTAAATATTAATAAACTGTACAGTCAGTTTTTTTTTGAAAAAAAACTTTGAACTTTAAAGTCAATTTTATATTGTCCTCAAGCACACATGTCTTCTCAGGTGTAAAGATAAATTGACATAAAAAAAATATAAAAAAAAAAATGTTATTGTAAATGTCACGGACAGGTATCTGCATGCCTTATCGAAATACCACAAAGGTCAGAAGTTCGAATCATCGAAATCCTGGCGGAATTAGCTCGAAGAATTTGTGAACCACAGTTATCTTCAGGCGGAACTCAAACACCTGCAAACTGCCTTTGAGGCAACGGGTACAACAGGAAGGAGATGGAAAGATTAATGAGGTCCTAAGATTGACAGCATCCGAATCCGAGAGTCGGTCCACTACCGCCCACAAATATCTTCCAACATATCAATAGTCAAAGACCGCGAAAAGAAGAAGAACACAAAAGAATAAAGAGGTCCTCTTCCTGCAACCGGAGTTTACTGTTTACCTTGTTCTTGTGGCAAGGTATACATATACCACGAAATCGATAAGAACTAGACTCAAAGAACATCGAAAAACTGCCGTCTGGGATACACCAAGAAGTCAGCAGTAGTCAAACATGCGCTTAGGAAGACACTGTCAGAGCTCCAAGGCTCGATTAACAATAAATTGGTTAGTATGACATCGTGATTCACAAACATCCAGAAAACTTCAAAAGGTAGGAAGAAGCCCGAGACTCAACCAGATTTGGAATCCGATCCTCAGGAACACCCGAATAGAATCTTACAAAAAATTCCATTTTGATCGGCGAGATGCAAACCCGACCCTTTTCAACCAGTATAAATACAGTCTTCGAAGAAGAAATCTTCAGTCCACATCCGACAACGAAGATGAAAGGATTTCTCAAGAACTTAACCACTCGCATTACTGAAACTTTATGAAAATTATTTAAAAGACTTTAAAGTAAGAAGATGTAAATCAAAAGAATTCGTCGACATAGTTTTTGAGTATAGTATAGAGAAAGATCCTTCCTTTTTGTTAAAGGAATCTCTTTGGAAAGATTATATTAATAGAATAATTCTTTGTTCTTCATACTTGATGGTTATATATATATATATATATATATATATATATATATATATATAGTCATACCCTCATTGTACCCGTAGGTGTGAGGTTTCCAATTAAGCCTTACAATATTAATTACAGTAATAATTTCTACAACTATAATACAATGATAATAATAACAGTACTGACATATCTATTTCCTAGAGTTTTACATTTTAAACTTTCTATTCCGTGCGAGTGATTTAGCTTCTTCTTTTGTTTTCCCTCTTTTGTTTAAAATATTCATTATGTTATCGTTCCACGTTTTACAGGTCTTCCTCTTTTCTTCTTTACTAGTGTTCTCACTTCCCAAATCTTCTTGGTTATTCTTTCATCGTTCATTCTTATCAAATGTTCATACCACCTTAGTTGGCATTTTCGATTATGTCATGGATTGGTTCTATTCTTAATTCCTTCCTTACTACCGTGTTTTTAATTCTGTCTAATCTTGTGATTCCTAAACTGCTCGTAGATATTTCATTTCCATACTCTGGATTTTGCTTGCAAATTTTTGTTGGTTGTCCAGCTTTCACATCCGAATGTTAATATTGGAACAAATATCGTCTTGTATACACTCATTTTGGGTTTTCTAGTTATTTCTTTTTTCTTGAGAAACGTGTTTTTTATTAAGTGGTACATCCGCTTTGCACTATCCAGTCTTGATATTATCTCCGCCTCTTGATCTCCTTTGTGGTTTATTGGTACTCCCAAATATTTAAACGTATCTACCTGTTCAAGTTTTCTTTTGTTTAATGTGATGTTAGTCGCTATGTTTCCTTCTCCTACTACCATAATTTTTGTTTTATTCTCGTTAACTTTCAGGTTTCTTTTCTTGAATGCTTCGTTCCATATCTGTAGGTTTGTTTTAAGGCATCTTCGGTTTTCGCAAAAATCACTAGATCATCTGCGTATGCACACACTTCTATCCATTCCGGTTGTAGATTTCTGTGCCCAATGTATAACTTGCTTATGTTCGGTTGACTTCTTTTTATTATATCGTCCATAACCACATTAAATAATATCGGACTTAACACTCCACCTTGTCTCAATCCCTCCTCCACTCGAAATTCTTCTGTTGTCTCGTTGTTTGTTCTTATATAGTTTCTATTGTTTTTATACAAGCTCATTATTACTCTTCTCAATTTGGTGTTTACTCTGCATTTAATTAAGCATTCATTAACTGTTTTCTTGATATTCTATCGAATGCCTTCTCTAGGTCTATAAATGCCATGTATATATTTTGCCTATTTGCTCTAGTTCTTTGAATTATTGTCTTCAGTGTGAATATGTTGTCTTGGATGCTTCTACCTTTTCTAAATCCGCTTTGAGCTTCATCTAGTTGTTTTTCACTTTCTTTCGTGAGCCTTCCTTCCAGTATTCTTTCAAAAGTTTTGCATACCACACTTAAGAGAACGATTCCCCTGTAGTTGTTACAGTCTGATTTGCCACCTTGCTTATAAATTGGTAATATTATTCCAGTTTCCCAGTGTTTTGGTATTGTTTCTCCGTCCCATGCTTTGTTGAAGATGTCTGTTAGAAGTTTTAAGCTTTATTCTCCTAGGTTTTTAAGCATTTCAGCTGTGATGTTGTCGTGTCCTGCAGATTTTCCATTCTTTAGTGTTTTTATTGCACTTAATACTTCGTCTACTTCTATTTCTGTTTTTAGTTCCGTGATTATTTCTTTTTGTGCTACTGGATATTCATAATTGTCTTCTATTTTATCTGCTCCCAGTAAATCCTGGAAATGTTGTTTCCATACATTTATAATCTTCTCCGTTTCTATTTCCCTCGTCCCATTTTGGTTTCTCAGTTGCCTTATTTTATCCTGTCGTTTCTCAGTTCTCAAGTCTTTTAAAAATTTATAGAATAGTTTTTGATTATTGTGATAGTCCGTCTCTATTTTTTTTCCAAAGTTCTTCCATGATTTTTCTTTGGCTTTTTTGATTATTTCCTTGACTTTGTTTCTTTGCTTCTTATATTCGTTAAATTTTTCACTGGTTTTATTTACTAGATAGTTCTTCCATGCTTGTTTTTTAATTTTTTATTTCATTTTTGATTTCTTCATTCCACCATGCTGTTTCTTTTCTGTTCTTTGTTATCATCATACTTGATGTTACATTTATTAATTTCAAATAAAACTGCCTTTATAAGTGTAGTATTGCCGACGTTTCGCCCCAAACAAATGCCGACTTTATCAAGGCTTATCCATTTGTTTTTATTGATAGAACGACTTAAAAGATACTTTAGCCCCATTTTTTTGGAGCACCTTCACCCCCACAAAGATCCTTAAAAATGAAATAAAAATCTAATATACACCTTCCTTTTTTACAATGGCTGTTTCTATGAGGCGTTCTATAAGTCCGCTTTGCGTAACATATTTCTTTTTTATCATTAAAACTTCTTACTATTTATATACTATCTCCTATCTTCCAGTTTCTTCAAACTACTTTTCTTTCTCAGCTGATCACTCTATTCTTCTTTCTTGAATTATCATAAACTTTGCATTTGTATTTCCTTCTTTTCTCCATTCTTGGTATAATTGCATTTATAATTTATTTTAAACATTTCTCCAATCAGTTTCTTTACTTCGTTTGTTACGTTTTCTTTGTTTCTCTTCGATATTTCCTTTTTCCCCTACATGTATTCCTGCGTTTTTCCGAAATTGTAACCAACCATCTACAGTCTATCATTCCAAAATTCGGATACACCAGCAATTATACTTATATTGTCTACTCGCAGGCACCGTCGTAGCCATTTGCAATAAACTCTCTGCAGTTCAAAATTGCGTAGGTTTGACTGTAGCAAGCAGTTACATAAATTGTTTTGCGTATTACGTATTCAAATCTAAAAATAATCGTTTCCATTATGTGTTAAAGGCGACCCATTACCTTATTATTATTATTATTTCTATATCCATCAATTAGAGTATTGCAAACTAAACCCCATTGATTAATTTAAATGTCATCAAAACCAGATCTAATTTGCGCGGTAAATGAGTAAATTTTGTTCTGGCTTGGCCCTAAACTCCCTTTATTTCGTTTCTGAAATAATGTGCTCAAGTATGCGGTCTTGTTATCTGCAGAAAATATTCATTTTAGTTGTGTTCTATTAGCTGACTTATATTTACACCATCTGACTAGTAATTTAATTTAAACCAACAGGAGAGTTTAATGCAAACACTTTGATGGTGTGACAACACAGTTTGACAGTTGGGCCTAGTAACATCATGGAAGCAGTTGATGGGGAAGTATTCGACGCGGAATCATTTCACCTCTAGATCATCTCGACATCAGTTTATCTTGATGCGAGATCACCGAGAGACAAGTTTAGTAATAAATACAAAGCGGTTTTCGGACTTGTGATTTTTGAGCTTTGCTTCAAAATGTGTTTTGAGCAAAATAACTTTAAGGCCAGGGTTCAAGATGAAGTCTCTGATTTTTTTGGCTTTATGGGGTGTTGTTGGGTTTGATTAGAAACAGAACTGTCAGTTATTGATGTGACAGGTAAGGTAAACTGTCCTACACTGAACCATGTTTAACAGTGAACCATTCGAATTCGGGCCAACGGTAACGGTCGTAGAGACGGGGAAATGGTTGTGGTGTGGCTGTTTACAACGGTTTTATAACCGCGGATCATCATCGCGCGTCAGTTGTTCTTTGGATGCGTTGTAGAAGGTTATATGTTTTGAAGTAAGTCAACTAAAAATTGCTACATTACCCGGCATGTTTTCTTCGATTCTCTATATTTTTTCAGTTTCTTTGAAATGCTAAGTCATTGTGAATGTATCGAGGCCTGAGTGGCTGATGAAATATTCATCTTTTTCTTTGTAAAATCCTGTTTTTGTGTCCACATATCGGATGCTACCTGACGTACACAGTGAATCAGTTCACACTGAACCGGTTCACTGTTCAAACACTTGACCTGTGAACTTGTTCACTGCTACTCACATAATGTCAAGCACACTGAGCAGCAAATGCGAGAGGCACTTGCACTAAAGGGTGAAGGTGTAAGCTTGAGACAATCTGCAAAAAAAGAACATTCCCTATCCAACTTGATGACGTTATTTCTTGAAACAACAGTCATTAGGAAGTGCAGTCAAACTCATTCCGAATTATGAAGTCAACAAGGTTTTCACATGATCAGGAGCGGTCTTTACTTGATTATTTGTTCAATTGTGCATATGCATTTTATGGACTTACGAATAAGGATTGCCGTCTAATAGCTTCTGAAATGGCAAAACATGGCATTCGAATGCCCAACTCATGGATTCGAGACAAAATAGCTGGCGTAGAATGGTTAAGGTCATTCCGCAGTAGACATCCTAACCTCACTTTGAGATCTCCAGAACGTTGTAGTCTAGCAAGAGCAACAGTGTTTAACCGTACTAATGTTGCTAAATTTTTGATAATCTATGTGACATTATGCAGATACATTCAACTTTCGCTGATGGAACAAGAATATACAATTTGGATGAGCGTCAACTACTACTGTACAAAAGCCTCAGAAAAGGCATACGATGTTTATCAAAAGTAACTAGTGGAGAAAAGGTACGCTAGTTACCACGTGCTGCATTATCAGTGCGAGTGCACAAAGTTTGCCTCTTGTTTTAATTTTTCTCGAGAGTGCATTTTAAGAATCACATGTTGAATGGTCTCCAACAGCTACGCCGAGCGGATGGATAAACGCGGAACATTTCGTTGACACTATGGCACATTTCATCAAGCACACTTCATCATCGAGAGAAACCCTTCTTTATTAATCCTCGATAATCATGAATCCCATCTCTCCATTGCAGCTCTAGACCTGGCAAAAGAAAATGGTGTGACAGTATTAACATTAGCTCCACATACTATCTCACAAAACTCAACCGTTGGATGTTGAGTAATGAAACCATTCAAGGACTATTATAATTCAGCAATGGATTCTTGGATGCTTAGAAATCCCGGACAACCAGTAACTATATGAAGTAGCATCTTTCATAGGAGAGGCTTATCAAAAGCGATGACACCATCCAATATTTGTCATGCATTCAAGAAAACTGGGATATTCCCTTAAGACAGAAATGTCTTCTCAGAAATTGACTTTTCACCAAGTTCCGTTACAGACAGACCTGATCCAAATGAACGTCCATTTTACGTTCAACAAGAGGAAGCAGATACTTCAGATCATAATGAAACAGGGCCTTCAAATCAGCAGTCTCCGACATTCAGAAGCCCACACACACCCACTACAGAACCATCTACTCCGCCAAAAATAACAAAACCATTTATAACTCCACAAGATTTTCGACCACCTCTACGAGCTGCTCCAGGAAGAATCTTCGAAAAGTCGTAAAAAGGAAGAAGCCTGATTGCCACAGATACATCTGAGAAGGATCAAATAGCAGCAGAAAAGAAAACTAATAAAGGAAAGTGCCACCAAAAACAAAAAAGCTCTGTTCGAAAGTTCATCTTCAGATTCAGACACTTCAACAATAGTTGTGACAAACGATAGTGATTTGTCAGACCCTGAGGAATTGAAACTTCTCAGTCTCCAGCTAGTAAAGCAGCCAAAACCACAGGATTATGTTGTAGTAGAGTTGGCATCGAAAAAATTGTATTTATTATGTCGAAGGTACTGGCAGTGAAAAATGATGACTTCTCTGCAAATTTCTTGCGGAATAAAGTTTCTTCGAATACTTTCTACATGCCACTAGTTGAAGATATTGCCGATGTAAATATGACGGGACAAAAAACCATTTTACATCAGCCACAGATCAACGGAAGTACTTCCAGGCAAAATTCATATTTCACATTTAAAATTGATATGTCTGAAAACCAACATTACGTTAGTATTATTCAAAAATGTTCATCATACCAAAGAATAATTTTTATTCTTTTTATGTACTCATATTCTTACAATTTTAGAATGGAATGTTATGTTTTGCAAGAATAAATTAAATCTTTCGTTATTTTACCTGTTTTTATGAGATTCTTTGTCGTTGGTTCACTCTGAACCTGCCTATCGGTTCGCTATAGCCACTAGACGGTACACAGTAAACCACTTAACTTTTTTGGGTTGTATTTTTTTCTGTTAATATAAAGCAGAATACAAGTTATCATCTGATAGCTAACACGCCAGTACATTTCCAATAATTTTATAGACTTTTTAATGACTACATTGATTTAGGAAAATAGTGGTTCACTGGGGGACACAGTTTACCCTACATGTAAATGTATTTGAATGGAATTTTCAAAACCCCTGAAATAGATGTATCTTTGTAAGAATTTCATGTAGTGATTTTTCCATCATTTTTCCTATGTCGCTGATGATATTCCAAGAATAGGATATATGGTGCAAGTAGGAAAGAATAAAAGGTAAGACCACCCTAGGCGTTTATCAAAGAACTAAATAGTTGAGATTCACAGAGAAGAAAAGCAGAGAAAACGGAGAAATCAATGCAACGGAAGACGAAGAAAGTGGAAAAGCAATGTAATGGAAAAGGTAGATCGCACATTGGAGGTGAGACTGAATACTAAAGTGGTTGACATAGAAGAAGAATTGAACCCCAAAGAGGTAAACGTATTAGAGGAAGACGAATACAATTGGACTGATGTGGCAGAACATTGACGACAATAAAATGCAGTCGGCAGCAAATGTTTCTCACCCTCTGGATGATGTAAGTAAGAAAAACTTAGCTATGGAAGCCGAATACTTTCTGTCCTTAAAATCATCACGTTTGTATGTCGGTTTCCCAACATGCCCGATACTGCAAAAACTTTAACGTGCAGTTTGGTAGCGCTCCGAGCAAAGGAATAAAGCACGATGTAGTATTCTAGTGCCGATGTGGGAGAAAAAATTTCTGAATTTCAAGTGATGATGCTAGTCATTCTCGGTCAATGAATAGAGCTATTACTTGGGAGTTATAGTTCCAGCAATGGGATTTCAACTTCCGGTGTCTACTAATATTTATGGATATTCCACCTCCAACTTTTCCCTTATACTTGAGTTGAAGAACAACGAAAAAAAGCTACTAACCAGCGCTAAAACAAAGTCTTGTTGTGCTACATTTGAAAAAAAGCGATTGACATAGAAGCTTGTAAATTAGTAATTGTTGACGGGATCTGGTACACTGCAGTTCGTGTAAAGGTGGATGGAATAAACGATCTCATAACCATGGACATAACTCCAAATGGAAGAGTAGTGATTATTGGAGCTCGTACAAAGAAAGTACTATTCCAAGGAGTCTGAAACAGCTTCTGTTTGAAGTGCGAAAGAAGAGCAAAAATAAAAACGTCGCTCCCCCAAAACATGAATGTTTTAAGAATTAGAACGGACCGGCCACTGCAATGAAAACCAGTATACTACGGGTAGGATTTTGAGAAGTATTCCAGGTCATGGAATAGTTTATTCAGAATTTATCGGGGACGGAGATTCTTCTGTTTACACTCGAATTCAGCATGTTTACAATGGAATAAAAGGTAGAATAAAATTTATTAGAAAACTGTTGCAGTTCAATGATTCCGTTTCGTGATAGACTAAGGCTTTAGCCAAAACAAACGGGATCTTCAAACAGCAACAAATACAAAACAAAAATTAAAAAAATGTTAAAAATTGAGAGTACGAATCATTTGCC
Organism: Abscondita cerata; assembly: GCA_030710515.1. NCBI lineage: Eukaryota > Metazoa > Arthropoda > Insecta > Coleoptera > Lampyridae > Abscondita > Abscondita cerata. The sequence continues at coordinate 173,015 of JALBCR010000555.1, read as the reverse complement.
AAAAAATTTTAATAAAAGCTTGCTCAAATTTCAAACAATAAAGTGCGTGAAATTAAAAAAGTGGACATCCTACAGGACGAACAAAGACTTTTATTTATAAAGTGGAGTTTTACGGGACAAGAGATAAAAAGAGCCATTTTATGCTGCAAAGAGAACAAATACAAGTTGGGCGAGATAATACGGAACATGCCATATCGTACTTTTGGAGATAATTCAAATCTCTTTCTGAGGATTGTGCTGCTGACTCTGAGTTTCGTTAGAAAAAAAGTGACATTGCGGCAATAAAAACTATGCAGTTTTGATGTCCTCTTGAAAATGCTACCATTCCTATAGCTTGCTTATTAGAGAGACTTCCAATAACGCAAAAATTTCATGAGCATAGCATAGAAGAAAACAAAAATACTTAACTTTGTTGGATTTCTACGCAATTAATATGGATGCGGCTGTTTTAGCTAGAAATATGTCGTCTTTTTTTCTGTCTTATAATTATTCCATAACTGAGAGAAAGTCGCCATCTGCACTATGGACACAGCTAGCAGAAAAATACAAATTGACACGCTCGAGAGAAAAGGTTGAGAGTCGGCCCCAGTGAGTCAAGTTTCTGGGTCAACACGATCTTCATTATGGAAAGCATGTAAAGAGTCAGATACTTTCGGCGGAAGAACATGCTTAGAATTGAAACAATACAAAACATCAATCAAACTCTTATTTGTTTAATTGCCAGCGAAGACCAAGACTGACCGCTTCTGATTGGGAAATGTATGCAAGAGAACAGCTACAATATCAAGTAAAAGATTTCTCAAAAGCAAACTGGAAGGATGAATTCAAACAAATGACATAAAGTGGGGAAAAGACAAATAAAGAAATACCATTCGCGAGTACGAAAATAAAAATAGTATAAATGTACTGCCAGCCGAGTTGCTGATTTCTTTAGATGATGGGAGATGGTGCATCAACAAGATCCGGAAGGTAAAAGGTTCTACTACTGTCTTGACGAATACTCCTATCGCAGACTGGGTTAAGATCCCGACGCTTGTATAAAGAATAGAATGCTGAAATTGAACAGGAACCATAATTACTTTTATCAGGTAGTGTTTCTGATAATATTGGCTATCAAAATTATTCTTATAATCATTTTGTATAATTATAACAGATTGTAATGCAGCTGATAATCACTCAACGCGCCTGGTGCGATTTTGTAGTTTGGACACCATCTGGCTATCACCAGGAACGAATTGTAAATGACGAAACAGTTTCAACATTTTGGCACACCGACTGCTTGCCAAAGCTGTCCAAATGTGGGGAAAATGATCTTGCTCCTGAGGTTGTCAATTCTAGGACAAACAAAATATGGAGAATATCGCGAGCGCCCCGCAGTAAAGGAAAATACCTCGCAGAAGATGACAAGGCAATTTATTTCGGTTATAATTTTTCTATAATGTATGAGGATGATTATATTTCACTTTAAAAGATTGATCTAACTTTATTTATACCGTGTGTCCCGAAAAATCTGAAGCATCTTGTTTCACAAGGGGAAGTCCGATTTATATGTCCCGAAAGTGTTTTTAAAATATTTCCACTATCAGAACACTTAACACTATGTACTAGATAACGCTTTGCGTACTAATTTCTAAAATTTAACCAAACATAAAAATTTTCCTTAGTTTCGAATCCATTCTGAAGTGTTCTATTTCCCACTTTTGTTGACACTTTCAGAAAACTTTGAATATTAATACCGAACGAGTTGATTTTGACATTCTGATTAGACATTTCCCTTCTGAGCACAAGGAAGTGAGAAACAACTTTTTAAAAACTCATCTCCTAACGACTGTCGCAAAGCAACTTATGCGTTTACTTAAAACGTAACCTATTATAAGTTCAAATGAAAATTGAGAAACTTTCCATTTATATATAGGTACATTAAACGAAAATCACCTTTAAAATCCATAAGGATATTCCTTAAAGGCGGAAATCAGATGTAATTAAACGTGTGTGACACCGGTATTTAGGAATGCGAATTTCGAAATACGAATTATGGCTCGATGTGCATTTCCAAATTTGCGTTCCTAATGACCGGTGATAGTTGTTCATGTAAACGTAATAATAGATAATATGGCCATCACAGACGTTTCTTCACATCTGATATCCACCTTCAAAGAATATCCTATGAATTTTCACGGAGTACTTTCCGTTTCCTTACAAACCGCTCGGAGATCTCATTAAATGTTTATTTAATTATTCAAAATTTCAAAGTTACACTTTTTTTCCGAACTTACTATATGTTTAATCAAAACAAAATTCAGTTGGATTTCGTTTTAAATGATCCTTCTATGAGGATTAAAGTACCCATAGTAGAACACAACCTCGGCGCTATATAGGATCTACATTATTTGCCAACTTTGCCAATATTGGTCTTACATAGAGATGTGAACATTCACCAACTTTTGCCCAATATTCTTTACATTAAATAACAATATCTGGCCAACATTGCCTACTAACTTTGGTTTGCAATATTAAGCCGAGATTTAGCCAATATGGGAAAATAACGTTTGCAACGTTTAGCCAACATTGGGCCGACATTGTAATTTTATGCAACCATATGGTTAACATACTTTAAAAATATTGGCACAATATTGGGCAAATGTTGCGATACTATCGAAATACGCCGAATTTCATTGTATTACAATATTGGCTCAACATGGGGGTATATATTGCAATACAATGAACTTAAAACAAAATTTCATAGTAATATAATGTTGGCCCAAAATGGATACCATCTTGCAAACTTATATTGACTGAATCTTGGATAAAGATTGCAAACCTAAAATCGATAAGCAATATTGCCCCAATATGGAATACCTACGTTGTAGTAATGTTGGCATCACAATATTGACAAAAATTGGGGAAACGTTGGCAAATTGCATTGTACTAAAATTGGTGCACCAATATAGATGAATATTGCAGAACTATTTTTCTCATATTGGTATCCTTATATAGGCCCAATATCAATACCCTGATACAGGGCCAATAATCATATAGTATCGCAATGTTATATTGAATAAATATTGGCAATCTATTATCGCCAATGTTCATTTGTGAATTGTGAATATTAGACCCAATATGGGCTACTTTTGATTATTGTCCAATATTAGAATCAATAATAACATGTAACAAAATACAAATGTAGACTTGCCCTAATATATATAAATGTTGTTTAAAGAAAATATGGCAATAAAGAAAGGACCTATCATCCATAGCGCACTGCATAAAATCTTTGCAAAAATTTAAGATTCCAATTTATACAACAAATGTCTTTAGGAAATTTAAAATGAAAAACTGTAATAACTTATTGCCGAAACTTAAAACTTGTGTTTTTCTTCATTTCCGTACTCATAAGGATTCTCAAACAAAATTTCAAAAAGAGAGAAAAAATACATTTTAACATATATTTACTTGATGTATAATAAATAACAGTGTCATTACAGTTTTTAAAAACAGTATAAAATACTTAATACTTGTAAATGTGCAGTGAAGATGAATTTTCTTTAATAACAAAATGTAAACAAACTGTTTGTATGCCTTATCTTCACCACCTTGAAATTTATTTGACAGCATTCTGAATACTCTATTGATCGAGGGACGCATAGATCAGTAAATTAATTCAAAACTGATAACACTAATGTTGATTTTAAATCGTCTCCGAAATAACTTGATAGCACGGAGCTAATTAAAGTTATTTTTGGTACAGTTGTATTACATTAATTTTAACCTCTAATAAATTTATTATTACCTACGCTTTTCTAAATAAGTTGTTAAGGACAAAACCGAAAGCTACTGAAACATTCGTTAATCACAGTTAAAATGGTATGTTTTAAAGAGTTTTGCAATTCTCTTGCAACTAAACGTACGTACACAGCAGTTCTTCAATAATTAACTGCATGTTATAATTACGTTAGTCATTAATTATATCGATACTAGTACCGAGATCTTTTAGATATCGCCAATATTTAAAAAATAGTAGGAATTTTATGTTGGTATAATCGTTGCTATTGAAGATTTTTCAATTATTGGTTCTACAATAGGAAACCATAATTGGCCCAATATTTATTCTTCAAAGTAAAACAACATTGAACAACCAATAAATTGCCAACATTGAACCAATGTAGAAACTTTTACATCTCGCCAATATTAAAAAAATAGTAGGATTTTAATGTTGGTAAAATCTTGGCTATTGAAGATTTTTTCAATAATTGGTTCTATAATAGAAAACTATAAAGGCAAAAATTTATTCTTCAAAGTAAAACAATACTGAACAACCAACAAACTGCCAACATTGAACCAATGTAGAAAGTTTTACATCTCGCTAATATTAAAAAAATAGTAGGAATTGTATGTTGGTATAATCGTTGCTATTGAAGATTTTTCAATTATTGGTTCTACAATAGGAAACCATAATTGGCCCAATATTTATTCTTCAAAGTAAAACAATATTGAACAACCAATAAACTGCCAACATTGAACCAATGTAGAAACTTTTTACATTCCGCCAATTTTATTAAAAAAGAGTAGAAATTTTATATTGGTAAAATCTTTGCTATTCAAGTTTTCTCAATATCTGGCCTACATTGGTTAATCATAATTGGCCCAATATTGGCTCTACAAAATAAAACAATATCGCACAACCAATATAATACCAACGTTTGGCCAATATCGCAGTTTATACGGTACCCCAATTTTCCCTTAATTATTGGGTCTGCATTGGGCAAATAATATAGGGCCAACATTGATTTTTCAAAACGAAACAATATTACACTAGCCAATAATCTACCAATATTGGACCATTGCGTATTTGCCAATATTGAAAAAATATCTGTAGCCAATATAGCACCACAGTAGCCAATATTGCAGAAATAATGGCGCTACATTGGCGTATATTGCACCTATAAAGTACCAATATAATAACCCCAATATATGTAACTACCAGTTATGCCATGTTGTGCCAATATTGGTGATATTGGTTCTATATTGCGCCAATATGACAATATTGGTAATATATTGCGCCTACGTTGCGCCAATGTTTTGTTCTACCTGAGGTTTGCCATAGAATATTGAAATTTTCTCGAAATTTAGTTTTGTAACTCAACAGAGACAAATGCTCAGACTTTAAATAAAAACAAAAAACTGACTTTTAAATCATTTTTTACTTATATCTTTTAAAACGAAATGTACCTACAATTTTTGGTGTAAAACTTTTTAATTCATTCAATTATTAAGTACCAAACCAATCTGATGAAAATTTAGACCACATCGTATGAGAAATAAGCAGTTACATAATAAAAGGCACGTTGTTCTATAATCAATAATTTAGTATTTGTTAAAATTAATTAAACTCGATTCATATCAAAGAACGTTACCATACAAATTTGTGAATAAATACACGTGATAATGTCACGTTGCAACCGACACTTAAGCGTGATAATGACAGATTATTGAATTGAATAATAAACAATTACCAATAACGGTTAGAGGTAATTGAGTTACAACAAAACAGAATCTTCTATTTATGGAACAATTTCCTTAATAAACAAATTATTCAGTTTTTAAGCACCGTTTTAGGAAAGTATTATAATGAAAGCAGTAAAATAGAAAAGCAATAAGCTGGGAGATACCTAATTGCCAAATATCCGTCTATAATTCAAAGATGTAATCCACGCAATGTTGTAGGTGTTTTATTACTCAAAGTTCCGAAATAACGTTACATCTGAGATTATTTAAAAAACTAATATGTGCCGAAAAATCTGTAGGTCTGACAAGAACATAAATAGAATGTTAATGTTTGTGAAAACAATGTGATAGTTTTGATTTATATTTATGGCGAAATGGTAATCGATAGGTTATTGCTTTATGTACATTTTAAAATATCGAATTTCTAATCAACGATAGCGTACATGTATAACGGGTTTAGTTGCGCAAAAAAGACATTTTTTTCGATTTGAGTTGATACACAATGAATAATTTACATAAAAACACGATTGTTTCGTTATGGCATGCATACTTTTATTAATTGTAAAATACTCAGTACAAAATTCAACATTTGTAACAAAATGAAATACTTTTAATAATGAATCATTTTACTCCATAAACTACAAAAGTACTAGTAGGTAACACTATTTAGTTGGAAATTTTTGCAAACCCAAAATGATGAGAATATCCCTATATCGACCAATAAGTTATGGGCAAAACCAGATTTACTTTGAAAACATACCAAAATATGGAAATTCATTCCTTGTACCGGTGTTATCGAAAACCCACTCATATTAAGAGGTATTTACATGATTCTTTTCACTATCCTCCTGCCCAAGAAAGGTACGTTGTTAAATCGACGATCTACATTTGTAGCTACGCCATATTAATAATACTCCAATTGCAAGTGGTTGTAGCAAACAAGTTATTTTTTAACATCGTGCCAGACACATGTTGTTGATACTCAAATAACTCGCCCCTGAGCATAGAATAGACATTTAACGTTTTTAAAGTCAACACCCACACACTTTCCAAAAATAAGGTTTCTTGCATGGAACATAAACGATTTGACTTGCTGAGAGGAACACAAATCTAACCTTTTTCACTTTCGTAAGAAAACTGGGTACTTATACAAAAAGTCTCGTCTGGAAGACGAATCTAATTTAGAATTTGAGGTTAATTAGTACCAAAAATGCCAATATTTAACGGTGGAAAGAATAGAGATAACTTGTCACCTGTTTGGTGGAATTTATTTTTTTTTAGTTTAAATTATTTTGGTCTCATTAAAGTATTCGTTTTAAGTGGGTTGTACTGTATTTTAAGTATATTTCACAATTCACAATTGAGGGAAATGATTATTTCGATTTTTATAAAAGGCTCTCTTAGAAAGCTTGTACACATTGCTTCGGTGACTCAATAAACTCTTTGTTTATTCCATGACGAGCGTGAAAATCGTGTAGTTGTTAGACGTAAAATTCACATTTTAATTGTCTAGACTCATTAATAAAATTACACCCCGGTTAAATTCTGAGAACTGTTAAAGTGTTAATTTTTTTGTAGGGTTCATTGTTATACAGTGACCGGCAAAGAGGTTGCATCAAATGGGAAAAATTTTTGTAATTGAGATATCCGAAAATTTCTTTTGGCAAATGAATTCAGCATATTGAATGACAAAAAAGCACTTTGACAAATGTCATGTGACTACTGTCATGGCAGCAAATTTAAAAATATCACTTAAATATGTAAAAGTGAGGTTAGATGACAAGATATTAAAAATGCCTAAAAGAAAAGTTGTTCAGAATTAGATTATACGTCTATATGCAAATTTTCAAAAGAAAATAACGACTTTTCAAAAATTCAGTTTTCCGGCATTTTTTTCCGGATATATTTTTTATATTTGTATGAGCTTATTATCCAGGCAATATTGTAAAAAATTGTTTAAATTGGGTTTAGAATAGAAGAATTGATCATTTTAGGACGATTTTAAAATAATTCTAAATTTGTAATTTCAACCTTTTGTTTTCTGTAGGCCATTGCAACAAAGTCCGTCCTAAAAACAATGTTTTTTGTTCTTTACCGTCCATTCGTAGACTAATAAATAAAAATTACTAGATTGTGAAGTTAATTTGTTGGTTTTATTGTATTTTATGTAAATCAAACAAAAAATTTTGTTTTCTCAATATTTCCGGAAAAAATGCCGGAAAACTAATATTTTGAAAAGTCGTTATTTTCGTTTGAAAATTTGCACATAGACGTATAATCTAATTCTGAACAACAATATCTTGTCATCTAACCTCACTTTTAACATATTTAAGAAAAAAATTTTTAATTTGTCGCCATGACAGTGGTCACATGACATTTGTCAAAGTGCTTTTTTTTGTCATTCGATATGCTGAATTCATTTGCCAAAAGAAATTTTCGGATATCTCAATTACAAAAATTTTTCCCGTTTGATGCAAACTCTTTGCCGGTCACTGTATATACGTAGTAGCTGGATCCTGAACCAAAACTTGATTAGTGAGGTAGAAAAGAAGTTTCGCCGCCATTTGTCAATCGGGCACATTTTGAGTTGTGATTGAAAAGTTATTGAATGTGTTTGTGATTTTTAAGCGCTATTTCTAAGCATTTCTGATTTGTATCCGTGTCTTATTTTATCTGGTCTTACATTACGTATATGCTAGAGGTATTTAAAAATCAGATTTTTAAGTGGGGCAATATTAGTGTTGAAAAAATAAATGCTACAAGTATACTACATACAAGAAATAAGCTTACGTTGTTTTCAAATTCATAATTTATAGTTGTTAGTTACTTAAATAGCTACAAAAATAAAATTAAAATTTTCATTATGTGTTTTTTTTGTATCATCCTTCAGAAATACAAATTAATTCTTGCATATGCTTTGAATTCGTATTAATCCTTTCACATTCAACTAAATATGAAGATGACTAAAACCATTTGTGGCTTTATCAATCCTTTAACAATTATTGATCAGAATTAAGAGCGGATTAATATGGTAACTTTATAGATTAAGATATTAATTAGTCTCTGGTCGAGGCAAGCAACAAGCAGATTAAAAACAATGAGGTATTATGTAACTAACAACAAGTACAAAAACTGTACCTAGCGGATCCTAATTGTTATCTTTTTTAACAATCGCTAAATGTTGAACAGTGCGAGTAAAGGTCTTACGTATGAACTAATGAAAGTGTTTTGTATGTGAGTTTTAAAGCGATATTTTTGATAAAGTGCAAGAAAGGAAAGAGTAGCGAAAATTAAAGGGAAGTTCCGGTTGACTTCGAGAGTCGAAACAATGTTTGCGGACACGTCAAGTTTCTCTTGTACCTGCAAACTAATTATAGAACTGCCATACCATACAAGGCATATTTCGATTAAAGAAAAGAAAACACACGACTATAAGTAAATTGATTGTTTACTTCGGTGAATTATCGTATATTGTGTTTGGTGTGCATTTAAGAATAAGCCAAATTAAGAGAGGACGTCCGTGCGTTTGTTTTTGTTTGTTAGTTTTGTTTTCACGGATTTTTAGTAAGAATTTGTGAACATTTAGAAAGATTCCTACCCCATCAATAATACCACGATAAGATAAGCACATCAAAAGTAACAACAACAACAAGAAGTAACCATTCAAATAGACTCAAAAACAAACGAACAAAAGACAAACATTAGCCAAAACAATGTTATCAAAAAACCAAAGCCAGAACAACTGGGACAGACACACGTCACAAACAAATTATATGCAGATTAAGCAAAAACAAAATAAAACAAGACATTATTTAAAAGTAAGTAGTTTAACAAATCTTACTGAAATGCGAATTATGGCTCGCTGTGCATTTCGAAATTTGCATTCCTAAAGACCGATGTCACACACATTTCCTTACATCTGATTTCCGCCGTTAAGAAAGATCCTTATGTATTTTTATAGGTGGTTGCCGCTTAATGTCAATATAAATGAAAAGTTTCTCAATTCGCATTTTAACTTATAAGTACAACCTGGTTAAGATAGTTACCATCAGATAATCCGTTGGTTTCATTGACGGACAAATAGAGCAGACCCCTCCTCCGCTATATACATCTAATCATCCAGACATATCAATCAGCGGCACAATTCCATACCTAAGCCGATATCTCAAGGAAAACACCGTCCAGACAGACATTATCGAACCGACACTACTAAACCCCACGACTATTCGCAAATTGTTTGAAATTAACTTGACAAATAACATACAGAGACACTATTTACAAAGAAGATCCGAGAAACCTGAAACAGGCAAAAGACGACACCTCAAGAACAGGCTCTGTCATCATAAGAAGTAGACAGGTCTAATGCAAACCTACTCAAAACAGTGAACAATAACTCCATGAGAAACTTAAACGAACTATATCCGTAACATAGGCGTAAGACAAATAGTCATACACGTAAGTGGTACGGACGAATTTACTACAGTAAAGTACAGCAGAAAGCAGGTTTGAAAAAACAAGACGCCATCTACGCTTTAGCACCCAAGACCACGATACACAATGACTACAGCTATTAAATAACAACGGGAAAATTCAATTTGGAAATCGGTCGATTCCGACTGGGCCTATAAATACGTAAAACAAAAGAAAGGGTTCACGTTCCGTCTTGCAACAAATGCTGGAGACTTCAACATCATGCTGGAAATATCAAACCACTGTGGAAAGTGTAACAAAGAATCTATCCCCAAATATAAATACCACCAATTACGACCACGCCTTACTTGAATTATCAAGACCTACCACCAAAGCTGGTCATCGGCAGCGATTTTTACGTGGCTTCCCTTATATGAGGTTCTCAATCTCTAAACGATAGAGGACAGTGAATACAAGAATTTTTATCATCCACTATCTATGGGTGGTTCCGGACTTTTATGACTATGGCGCTGCATTAAACGGTTGGTATGTACATAATGAGTAAAGTCTTTCCTATCATAAACACATGACCTACAAAATAAACAGTGGCAAACCAAATCACATAGATGGTCCCCAAGACTTACATCTGAACAAAAGTTGCGAGAGGGTAGATGCTGGCTCCTTCCGCTACTTTCTTGGTCGCGAGTAGTCACCAAGATAATTATTCAATACCACCCTGAGTACGCTCTAACGTCAATGCGCTTCTGGAAATATTCTGGTGAACCTATAGAACAAGTCTTGGACCTACTTTTATGAAACATCGCCTATGACTAGAACTTAAACCAATTTTTACATCCTACAAAATCTCAAAAGTTTTATCTTTCCAAGCTTTCTTCCTACACTATATATCGTATTTCTTGTTCATGTGGTTTAGTGTACATAAGAAAAACTGGTACACGTACATATTTCGAACACGACCATTGTGTTGGTTTCAAGTGTGTGTGGCTAAACATCATTTATAAGATATATTTTGATAACTCAGCTTTGATTAATTGATTATTTAGAATAAAAAACAAAGAGTATAGAAATCATCAAGCATCGTGACAACTTCAATCTTGAACGCAGTTTCCAAAATTTCACCTTTGTGTTGTGGGTCCCTGTAATTAATCCCACTACCTCTTCTTCAGACATCCGATCTTTGTTTAATGTGCTAGCAGCTACCTTTCGGTCTAAACTGCACAGACACGATTAGCAAAGGATCGGTTACGCCAACCACTCGTCATATCCGGGATCCTTGACAATTTTGTTCGGGAACTTCAAGTCAGCATTGCGCAGCTGGTCGGTTTTACCAACTAGTGAACACCAATCCAACCCTTGTCGATGGGCTAGCCTACGCTGCGCTTCCGTCAGACTCTTTGCTGTTCAGCTACTTGCAAGTATGGTGACGGCCATATTCTTCACAACTTCTACTTTGCTCGCTGATGGCCTACTGTCTTAATGAGCTTCGAACCAATCCGCACCAAAGTTAACAAAACGTGAGTGTGACGAATCGTCGTCTATATACAGGGTGTTAATTAAGTATGTACCTTAAATTAAACAGACGATTTTTTGAGTAATTTTAAGATAAAAAGTTCATATAAACCTAGATCTGTTTTCGATTCTTTTCTCAAATTCAGGGTGTTAAGGTTTTTTTAAAAAATCGATATTTAATATTTCAGAAACGGCTTGGAATATTTTTTTTAATTTTGCATTTTTAATAGTTAATAACAATGAACATTTTGATAATAAGTTTTAACTTTTTAATTTCATCAGTGACGTGCACACAGTAATTCACATGTACATTTTAAGAAAACTATTGGTACGCCAATGCTTTTTGACAAAATAAAAATTAATATTAGATTCCTCTTTCAATTCAAAACAAAAGGTCTTTCCAGTTTTTTTCGTTAGATACATCGTTATTGAGGAAAAATCAAATCAGCTTAATTGCATATCCCTCGACCATAATCCCATATCCGTTGAAAAATAATACTTGAATAAGTAATAATTTATTATTAACAATTATGTAACAATAACGAAGAAACATTATATTAAACACTAAATCAGATGCTGGAAATGGCCCCCTTCGGCTTCAATACTACCATCTAGCCGCCGCATCATTGAATTCCGTACTCTCCGAAAATACCTGGTGTATTTTTTATTATGATACATGAATTAATGATTCTATTTCGTAGATCCTCTTCGTCTTTAACAGGACTTTTATATACAAAATGCAAAATTTCAAAAAATATTACAAGCCGTTTCTGAAATATTAAATATCGATTTTTTAAAAAACTTTAACACCCTGTATTTGAGAAAAGAATCGAAAACGGATCTAAGTTTGTATGAACTTTTTTATCTAAAAATTATTCAAAAAATATTCTGTTTAATTTAAGGTACATACTTAATTAACACCCTGTATATCTAGAGGCATTTTCGTAATTAGCCAGACTTGTTCCATTCCATAATATGATTTGGTTTGCAAGTTGATTACCTGACTTTTGCGGTTTATCTTGAATTTTCGTTTGTTTGTTTCCAAGTTTCTCGTCCTGATGAAGCCCTCACAGTAGTGGGAGTGGGATAGATGTTGGAAACTACGGTTACCATATTAACATGATCCAATCCCGAAAGACGTTTTTATTTCAGTATTATCATACGATTTTGATAAAATCCTAAAATGTTTCGACTTTGTAGACATATTTGTAATTTCGAAATGTTCCTGCTTATTTAGATACTTTACTGAGTGTCTGCAAAAGATTATCAATAAATATGTAGTCAGAAATAACAGTAATTATTAATTCTTTTAATAGAAAAAGTCATATAGAAACCTGTTTCGTTATGCATCGCTATCCTTATGGGATTGCATAAGTTGTAGATTAGTAGTAAAGTAATGATTATATGGCATTAAAGTAAATTAAACTCAAATAATGTTGCAAAAAAAATTACATTCATGGTTCTCGAGATAAAATTAGTAACTTCATTTTTTAAATAGGCGCCATCTTGGATTTCAATTTTTTCTGCTTTCAATAATGTGCTATGATCTAGATTTCAGGCAATACATTGCTGCATGTTTAAAATTATTGTATTACAGTAAGATGGCCATGAAAACAAATTTCTTATGTTGTCATGACTTTAAACTAAATAAAATTGAGCGGTAAATTTTAAGTATTAATTATAAAATAAAAAACAAAAAAAATTGAATTTTATAAAAAACAAGATGACCCCTATTTAAAAATTAGCACTACCTTGAGAACCATCCAAGTTCTAATTTGTTTCTTGAAAATTATTATGAATTTACTTTCATAAATAAATATCCTACAGCTCTCGGCCACCCTCTATATGTAAATTATAAGTAAAAACAAGAATATTAAAAAATGAACATCACTCCACTAAAAATTAGATTTAACAACATAATACTTGCTTTTCTTTTAATTTATTAATCGAAAGTCTTCATAAAATAAACGTATGGCAAAAAAAGCTCTATATAAGCTGGAATTTATTCATAAAGTAGATAAATCATTGGTCAGATATTCGTTTTCATAAAAACATGGGTCAGTAACCTAAGCACATGGAAAAATGTTGTTAAATACATGTTGAATCAAAAAAATTAAGTAAAGCATTATTGAATTGCAAATTTAATTAAAAAAACAGTTCAAATGAAAGTTATAGGTAATAAAATTTTTAATTTTAAAACCTTACTCCATAACTTTTGTTGTATAATAAATGTTCTTGAAGATATTGTTAAAACAATTAGTGTCGCGTAATTACTTATTGAGTCAAAAAATAGTTTAAACAAAAGTTGTGTAAAATTAGATTACAAACTTCATTTCAAGAAAAAAAGTGTAAAATGAATATTTTCTAAGTATTCCAAGTATAGGACAATCTACTACAACAAAAAGAAAAATGGAAAACATTAATCCCTATAAATCCTCATATAAAGCGATCTCAGAACACAATTGAAATAAAATAGAAAGAAGATAAGTCAATATCACAACGTTCCCAGTAGTTAAATAATTTTTATTCCACTTTATCTTATAGATCCCATATTCATTTATAAAATCTAAGTTATGTGTTCTTGCCAGCGGCGGCCTCAGGGGTGGCGAACCGGGCAATCGCCGGGGCCTCGCTCTTGTAGGGGCCTCGCAACAATCCCGGAAATTTAAAAATAGGTTTATTTAATAATATTTTTTTATTTAAAACTTTTGATTTTAATCCTTAATTATTTATTCAGGTAAATTAAAATAAAGTTACATAACTAATCCATTCATTCAAAATATAATTGAAAAATTCATTATGTAGTACGTAAAATCCCTTTAATGTGATCACGGATAATGTTATCAGTCGGTTATTGTTATCATTCTGACTGGGAACCGGACGTTTGAATTAGTTTATATGCATAAACCATCGGATAATGTGCTCAAAAAGTCTGTTATTGTTATCACTTTCGAGGAATTTTGAACACAATAAGCTCTTTTTCTAAGTAAATTTATGGTTAAATGTCAGTTTCTTTACAAAAACACGTCGCTTATTTTAATCCCTATTCAAAGACTAAAGGCGGATTAATACGGGACAAACATTTAATTTTTCACTTTCAAAGAATATCAAGTAGATAATCTCTTTTTTTTTTTTGAAATAAATTGTCAACATTAAGATTTAATTTTCTTTAAAACCACGTTTCTTTTCACGGAGGGTAGGTGTTTTTGTAAATGTGCACTTAGTTTTATGCATTTAAATCTTAGTGTAGTTTATTTTTGTTATTCGTACAATGCGACTAAAAAAAAAGAATCAATCTATAGTTAAAAGAAAAAGCAGAAATTATCGAAAAGTACGATAAATTGCCAAATGGGTCAAAGAAATGCAGCCACGCAATTGAGAATATGAGAATATCGCAACCTTTGCTGTGCAAGATTTTATATTGTATAACTAATATGTAATACATATAGGTATGTGCGTAGTTCATTAAGAAATAAAACCACTTGAAATTAGGATTTTCTAAAATTTTGATAGTTTTTCTATAATTCCCTTTATTGTTATCAGTTGGTTAATGTTATCAAAATGCATCTGGCCCAAAGTGATCACATTAAGCGGATTTTACTGGTTGAATATCGCTCCTCGAAACACTTGAAA
The DNA here is from genome assembly GCA_030710515.1 of Abscondita cerata. Lineage (NCBI taxonomy): Eukaryota > Metazoa > Arthropoda > Insecta > Coleoptera > Lampyridae > Abscondita > Abscondita cerata. The sequence goes on along the minus strand of JALBCR010000555.1, from coordinate 157,937 downwards.
ATTGGTTTTTCAATCGCATAGCACTCGGGTCAGCTCGGGGGGTTGGGACATAATGTTCTGCTCCTGTATCGGTCAGGGAATCCTCGTGTTTCATTTCGTTCGTCTTGGAATTATTTTGCTTGTAATGATTATAGAATCGTTACTATACCGTATACATCTTTCAATTTTATTGAATATTACGATCGTACCATCGTATAGACAGTAAGACAGTATTTTAAAGTATTGAGTGAGCTGGAAAAGTGTAAATTATAGTATTTGAAGTATTTAGTAAGCTGAAAAAGTGTAAAAACCGTGTGATACTTAAAAATTATTTCTGAGAAAAATGATATTGACAGACAGTTCAAAGAAGTCAGAAGACGACGTAAAAAAGGCATTTTGATTATGAAGGGAAGATGAACCTCATGAAGTGAATGCGGAAGAGATTTTCAAAATAAACTATTTTTATGTTATTGTCGACAACAGCGCAAGCTGCCATCCTAGGTTTGAGGCACTTAAACATCATGAGAGCATATTTGGTTTCATGTATAATATAAAAAAATTAAAGGAAATTAGTGATAGTGAACTTTTGAAGCAATGCAAGGACTTGCAAATATCTATGACGGTAGGAGAATCATGTGATATTGATGGAGATGAATTGTACGAAGAACTGAGTGAATATGTTCATCCGTGTGTATGAAGGAAACGACGACATTATCTCGGTGCTGAAATACATAATTGAAACAAAATTAACTGAAGTTTACCCCACTATCGAAATAGTCCTAAGAATTATTGCCACAACACCTGTTACAGTTGCGTCTGCTGAAAGGAGTTTTTCGAGGCTTAAAATTATTAAAACATATTTGAGGAATTCCATGACACAAGATCGGCTTTCCGCTCTTGCTATTCTTTCAATCGAAAATGACGTAGCTCATTCATTAGATTATTGTGCTTTAATTAAAGATTTTAGCCTTAGCAAAAGCCGCAAACATCAATTTTAAAAGTTATCATCTCTGTATTTGTTAATTTTGTAACCCTTTCAATGTAAAATATTTTAAACCTAAATTACTTTAGCTTTTCTCGTCAAACATGACAAATACCTAAACCAAACAACCAGACCTACTTTCGCATCACATACTTTTCAGGAAGAACAAAGGGCCTCGCAAAGACCTGCCGCCCGGAGCCTCGCAATCGGTAAGGCCGCCGCTGATTCTTGCACTCCACGCTACAGAATAAATTGATAATTAAAAAATACATTATTATTACATCTGGTGCCGTGTTAAAACCCCAATCTACTGTGCTAACAACGTTGTAGCAACTAGGTATACAATTATTTGCGGTAATTTTAGCTTGGAAAATAAATAACTATCATAGGTATTGTTACTAAACACCGATAGGAAATCGATAGCATGTGGCAATTTTACTCATTTATGAACACATGCAAAATTATTAGTGTAATTTTTCACAATCTACCATTAACTTTGTAGCGCATTGTTGTTCGTGCAATGCAGGTCTTTCTATTGTGTTTGCTTATATTTATTTATGCAAAGAGAAAACGTTAAAACGTTGAATAAATAATGATTTATGTAAAAACTTAAATAACAAGTAACTTACGCCTTTCTTGTTTTGTATACACAGTCTAATGTAAGCTCTATCGTTGAATTGCTATTTTATGACAGCGACACAAAGAATTTAATCGGAATTACTTCCTTTGAGAAAACTTTCAGTACAAAAATTAATAATAAACGACAATTATGTACGAAGCACGACCGTTACCAACCACTGAACATACAAGTACATAATTTAACTAATAGAAAATATGAGCAAGTAAAGTTCAATAATGGTTGACCATTATGAGGTCTGTGAAGTTGGCCGTACCCAGTTGATAAATTTAAAAATATTTTATCTCTTAAAATTTTGTGCTAATTTTGCGCTATTTATTGCTGATAATTAAAAATTTTGTGCTGGTAGTTTTAAAAAGTTATTAACAAAAACAAATGAGTATGGTCGACTTCACGTGGCCGTACCAACATGATCAATTTCACATTTTTATAATTTGTGCTATTTATTGCTGATAATTCAAAAATTTGTGTTAGTATACTTAAACAGTTATCAACAAAAAACCAATGGGTTTTTGACTTATCGTGGCCCTACTTCCTTTATCAATTATAATTATAATTAAAAATCAGCAATAAATAGCACAAAACTATACTGTAATAAAATGACAAATTGATGGCGGGTACGGCCACGTGAAGTCGGCCGTACCCATTTGTTTTTGTTAATAACTTTCTAAATACACCAGCACAAAATATTTAGTTATCAGCAATAAATAGCACAAAATTTGCACAACATTATACCTTGATAAAAATGTCGAATTGATGTACGGCCATGTGAAGTCGGCTGTATCCATTTGTTTTTGTTAATAACTTTTTAAATATACTAGCACAACATTTTTAATTATCAGCACAAAATTAAACTTTATAAAAATGTCAAATTGATCAAGTGGGTATATTTGCTTTTGTTAATAACTTTTTAAATACACCAGCATAAAATGATTAGTTATCAGCAATAAATATCACAAATTTAGCACCAAACGTTCACAATACTTTCTTCTAGGTAGTTTCCTAACCGATGTCAGAATAACAAAACAAAAGAGGAGAAGCTTATCACGTATTGTACAAATATCCCACTTGGTGAAACAAGAAATTTTTGTATGGAACAGTCTTTTGGGATTTTGGTTGTTTGAGTTGCCGGTTCCAATTGTCAATTCATTTCCGATTCACTGTTCGGCCCGAAAAGTGTACATGGAAAATGCTGCCTAAAAATTGAACAATTAGACATGTACTTTGCAATATCGATTGAAGTAAAATCATCCCATTCAAAGTAGGGAATAAATCCTCGGTTCCGGTTCCGGTGTAAGTACCTTTTTTTACTTTCCTTTGTTTTAATATAATATTTGTTATTAATTGCAGGCACCTTTTTTTTGTTGGTCTTTCGTTTGGGGGTTTTACTCTTTGGCTTATTCTCCTGGTTATTGCAGACGTACTCCGTTTTAATTAGTCAATGGATATTTAATGATGGTTATGGTGACAAGAATAATAATCCGAAAATTAGAAACTATTGAAGTGGATTCAACCTACCTTCTTCGGGTCAAGGCCACCACTCAAAATAAGCCGTTTATCTAATCCTTTGTGAGCAGCCAGCTACTGTTATCATCGGAGTCCATTTTGGCTTTTCCTTTTTCTTCGTTGGATACTCAAATATTAGATTTGGATACGAGAGCTCTCTACCAATTAACTGTTATACACTGAAAACTTCCTAGTTACACGAGCTAAGTTAATTCTTTTATGCATGTCGTTCATAATTTTTGTCGCGTCCTATGTATGCGTACCGTGGTCGTGAGTTGAACAACGTAACTTTTTGGGCGCTTATAAATAACTTTGTAAACTCGAAAGATCTTTCAAGTAGGTATCCAATTAATTTTGTGCGCTTTTTACTTATTTAAATAATCGGCCAAGGTCCGGTACTCCTAGTAATTGTTGTTAAACACCTTTTGAACAATATTTTGCCGCGTAAATCACTTGCAGGAATTCATCGGTGTTATCGACTGTCAAATACGCTAACCGATTTGTGGCGTTTGTGCCTCGAATTTATATTCGTGTTTTTAACTCGTTCTCGTGAATTACTATTATTTGATAACTATATGTGCTATTCATTCGAATTGATATTATCTATAGTCGTGTCTATGTGTTTCTCTGTGTGTTAATTATTAATCCTAGGTGGCGCCTTATAAATTTTTCGAGCAGTGTAGAAGCCTTCATTTCGAACGATTCTAAAACAACCCACGACCACTTCCGACTAAGAAGAGCTGCCGGTAGGTCATCTAGCACTGCTCTATATTTATTTAAGTTTGTTTACAAATAAACCGTAACAAATTTATACTCTAGACTGCATTCTCTGATGAAACCAGGATATGTTTCCACGGTAACGATGGAAGAGGACTAGGGTACCGGCGATCCAGAGTACGATTTGCCCAGTGTCTATTGTTCAACGGTTAATTACAACGATGGTTCGAGTACGATTTGGTGCGATATCTGTAAGGACGACCTGCCTTGTCGTTGTCGCAACAGAAGCAGTAGTGAACACACTGAAAAAATCACCCGAGAGTACTTTGCACAAGTAGAAATTCCAGTTTTATAGTGGCATGTATGTATCCTCTAGCTTAAGCTTAAGAAAAGAGTCGACCCAGAGATCCTGTTGATCGTCCACCCCGGAGTTAGTTGTTATTAATAACATCCTACAAGAGAGAATGGAAAAATTAATTGCGTCAATGCCAAAACGAATGCAAGTTCTTCTTAGAGGGATGGGAGGTAACACGCGGTACTAAAATTAAAGAATTGTTACAACCGTTTTGTTAAATTTCTTCAAGCCCAAACTTTGTTGCCGATGATTTGTTCAAGTAACTTGTTTTTAAAGAGCTACACTTAAAGAAACAAGCAATTTATCAGAGAATATAGGTTCATGGAAAAAATGCTCTTTCAAACAACGTACTGTTTTTAAATCTGAGTGAAAAAATGCATTCAAACTCAAGAGTGTGAGGTGGATCAATTTTTTTTGTTCGCAAGTTTATTATGAATGGAATTAAAATACAAAAAAAACATGATAAGAAACACAGAAACACAAAACATGCAAAAACCAAGTTTTTTCAGAACCACTATGGTTTTTTGGGATTAAAAATATATGACAATTTACAAATTAAAAACTAAAATTGTATTTCTAATACAAAAACATCCACTTTCAAATCAATATACAGATATAAAGTAATTTAACAAAAATACCATGTTTCTGATAGGTAGTATTAATTTTTAAACTAGTTTTATTTGCAATTTTGAAAGAATAGTTATTTGTGTATCAAGGCCGTAAGTATGTTTTTTTCGGCGGTTCTGATTTTTGATGGCCGAGGCCTAAAAAGAATTTACAACCGCGTTACACACAACTTTTCTTAGGCGACCACTCTCTTTTTGTAAATAGTTATTTATGATACAAGTGTGTGAAGTAAACTTTTATTGGGTCCGCAACTCGTGCATAAAAGCCCTTCATACAATATTTTATCTACGTCAGAAGTAATTTTTGCAAGTATAAACAGTTACTACAGCAGAGAAACGCATTCGGTTTCACTTTTGATTATTTCGACTCTACGTTGCCAGGCAACTTTAACGACAACAATCGTTTTTTAACAAAACTCCCATTTAAATTACATTGCATTTATTTAAAAGTAGCATTTCACACACAATTATTTAGTCATTAACGTACTGTTAGACGTAGATAAAATAAATTATTAAAATAGTAAACATTAATTTAAACAAAGTTATGTTCGTAACGCATTTATTAGTAAAATTGTCAATGTCAATTTGTCACTTTCCGATATCGTTATATGAAAGTTTCGTTTGTTTTTTTTTTAACTTAAATATGAAAAAGTTTCATATTTCGGCTTATTTTTAAAAACTTTTTAAAAAAAATCGTTTCTTTGAGTATTTATTTTGTTGTTACAATTGCATTAAATTGTTTAAAATACTTATACTGTTGTATTCTATTCTACATCCACTTTAAAACTATGAGAAATATTTTTTCTAGTCCTATTCTACAATCACATCAACTTTGACCATGTGGAATACAACACCGTGCGAGAATATTCTTGCTCTTGTTAAGAAATAAGCCCAGATACGGCCATCTTGTGGCTGTCAAAGTATCGTCACGATTGGTGATTAATTAAATTCGGTTATAAATATTAAATATGATAATTAAGTCACTCACTCGTACAGAATATGACATTCCTTGTTACAAAGATGTATTCTTTCTCTTTTATTTCAATAATTAATTTAGTTTGTAACTTTTTATATCTATATTTACTTTTATTAACTATTACAAAGCAGTCGCATATGTGTTAAGAATTTGTTACGTTTAAAGTAGGAAAATAATATTGATATAAAAAGTAAGAAACCTAGATAGAAACTAAGAGGAATACGTACTAGCAGTGCGCCATCTCTAAATCATGTACTATAAGTAAGCAATTTAATGCGTCGAATGGTCTTAAAGTACCTATAAAGTGTATATATTGGTGACTTTAATTGTCACAACACATTATAAGACTACAAAGACAACGATATTAATGGAATAACGTTACAAAGGTGGATGGAGTTTCAAAACACACATTCAGTATACGATGCAAAAGACATCATCAAAGTACCTATAAAATTGGCTCAAATTTTTAAGTTACCGGCAATGTTTTGATTTTAATTGGTAGATATAAGAAAGCACTTTGTCGTGGTTGTGGTAGAATTTTGATTTTGTATTAATTTCTATTAAAGTTGTGTGGTTAAATATGCTATAAAATGTACAAATTCAAACATAAAAAAGTAATCATTTGGAAAAAAGCAATAATTTATAATTAAAAGCCGTTTTAATGGTACTTATAGAGCATGGTTAAGTGATAGCGCACTGCTAGTACGTATTCCTCTTAAGTAGGCAACATAAATTTATGAACTTTGTACGATTCCCATACGTATACAGGGTGTCCCTATATTCCGTGTACATAGAGCTACTGTAGATTTCTGGAAATAAAATATGCCGATTTAAGCAAAATTTCTTAGTCCAAAATTGATAGTTTCCGAAATACAGAGCGTCAAAGTTATTATATTTTATTAGTTTTTCTTGGATAATTTTCCTAATAGTTGTATTATTTACACGAAATTGGGTACTCAAAAGTTTTTGGTTTGAGAATTCCAAATAAGTTATTATTTTTGTGGTAAATTGCAGGAAGGGCCACTTAGAGCACTTTTTTTAAATTAAAAGTAACTAACTGATTTGTGCCTTCCTGTATGAAATTTGTATTTGAATATTTTTACACTCCAACTTCTTCTGGCCCAAAAAGGTATACTTAATAAATGTCGCTCCGAGCAACAGTTTCTGAGATTACAAGTAAATTAGGTGGTTCAGAACCATTTTACGGTGGCGATAAAGTTATCTAATAAAAATCAAGTCTTATTTTCGTCATTGCTGCCAGGTAAAATTACTTAAATATGTAGGTATGTCTTTCAGAAATAGCGTGTACATCATGCAAAATAGTTACGCAATTCTCCAAGATTTATTTAGTTTCTATTTTTATACGTTGTTGCGTGCACAATCAGTATACGTCCTGAAGAAAATTTATTGATAAGTCGTATCGCTTCGAAAATTTTCCAAAATTGACGAAAACATTTGTGCGCTTTGTTGTTTGCATGCACGAGAAACCACAATAAAAAATTCAAAAACTACTTACATTTGGCAGACCGGGTACTTTATGTAATCCCAAGCGTACGCGAGAGTACTTCTTCATAACAACCCTCCAAAGTACGTATGCCATGGTAATCCTTTTCATTTAAACCGCAAACATACACAAAATTTGTCACTGTAAAACAAACAACAGAAATTAATATTCTAGTAGAGTCATTTACTATTATAATTAGGTACCTAATTTATAAATAGAACTGATGCAAGTTCAATATTTTAATAGATCATAAATATTTATACGTAATATATCAACCACGATGGTTATGTAATTGTTTTAAAGTTAAAATCATTTCGTATCAAGTCTAGATGAACAAATACACGGATTGTTTGAATCTTTCAGAAGCCGCCGTCCGTCGTCGTAAAATGAGTTAATGTTTATTTCTAACGCAAAGTGCAATTACTATAAAATAAAATTAATGGGTGGTTTCAAGTTTCATAACATGGCATTTGAGAAACAATTTTCAATTTTTAAAAGTATTAGTAGCTACTACCCACTACAATGTCAACAAAAATTTTTAAAATTGTGATAGAATATTTTAAAAAATCAAACTAGTCCAGGCGTTGGCAATACTCCCGTAGAAAAGTATCTAGTAGCAGGGGTCTAATGCTAACAAAAAACTTGGGTAGACGCAAATGACGACTTTCGGTAAACATTAAAGCTCAATTTTTTTAGAATCTATCCAACGGATTTCATTGAACTGAAGTTGGTTTGCAAGATATTAATGTGTACTACAGTTTATGTTCTGACTACTTTTTGTGAAAAACATACAGTTTTTATGTTACAAAGAAAATTTTAAATTTTAACACGCTTAAAACGCATTTGAGGATTTATTATCAAATTAATGGGTAAATATCATATGTGAACTTTTATAGATTTTCTATTTACCTTTTACAATTGCGATCGTTTTTAAAACTAACTTAGCTCGGTCGGTCACAGCTAGCACATGCTAGCACAATTTTGTGCAAGGCTAGCACACCTTTAATAACAGAGTTATTAAGGTTTCAATCTGAGGAGGCTGAGGCGACCGCACCCCCTCCACAAAGAAATATAGAATTTTTTATGTTTGCACAAGAAAGAGAATAGCTAGCACAAGACTAGCACAACTTTGCTCAATGCTAGCACACCTTTAATAACGGAGTAATTGAAGGTTGAATATAGTCAGCCTACCTAACCCACAAGAAAATTTCAAACTTTTGATAAAGAGCTGAGCTAGCACAAGCTAGCACAACTAAAAATAATATAACCTTTATATAATATTATAATATATAATAATAACGTTTAAGAAGAAGATTATTGAGATTTTAATCTAGAGGGCTAACAAAAAATATCAAATTTTGATGTTTGCACACGAAAGAGAATAGTTAACACAACTTTGCTCAATGCTAGCACACCTTTAATAACCGAGTTATTGAGGGTTGAATCTAGGAAGCCAGCTTCCCGATAAGAACATTTCGAACTTGTGACGTTTGAACATCAAAGAGCTGAGCTAGCACAACTAAAAATAATGTTAGCACACCTTTAATAACAGGGTTGTATGCGTTCGGTACGACAAGACGTGTTTTTAATTCGCTCTGAAATTAGTAGTGTTTTGTGATATTATGATTATGTGATAAATGGTTAAGTACAGTTTTAATATTCAGTTTTAGTGTGCATACAAAATAGTGATAGTGATATGAAAAGTAAGCATAAGAACAGATAAGAAATAAAAGTAACGTTATTGAATTTATCGGTTATCAACAGTACGGAATTTAATAAAAAGACATATAGAATTAAAGTGATTTTGCAATTAAATTAAAGAAGTGAAATTAAAAAAGAGGGAGATTTAATTTAATGATTCTGATAGAGTAATTATTACTGTACGAAAATGTCAGACTCAGAAGGTACGGGGTCTGAGACGACAAAAAGACGGAAAGAAGAGGAATTATATCAAATATTTAGAAAATCGCAAAGAATAGACAGATCGCCGAAAAAAGGAGGAAATAATTCGGAAGGAAGTAGAGCTAGTGTTGGCGAAGAAGAAAAGGAACAAAGAGGAATAAGAGAGTTATGCGAAGAGATGTTAAGAAGCATAAAAGCAGAGCAAGAAAATGCGAACAAAGAGATGAAGAAGATCAAGAAAGAATTAAGAGGGAAATAAAAAACCAGGTGGAGGACATGTTGAGAAGCAAGATGGGACTAGAAGAAAAGATAGAAGAGGCGATAGAGATAAAGAAAGGGATTGTGTTAATAAAGGCAAGAAGTGTAGAAGAGAAAATAAATATTTTAAGAAACAAAAAGAAATTGAGAGGGACGAGGATATACATTGATGAAGATATGACGAAGAAAGAAAGAGAGATGCAAGGATACATCAGGACAGAAGCAAGAAAGCTGGAAAGAGAAGGGAGGAGGGTAAAATGGGGTATTTGAAAATGTGGGTGGAAGGTGAACAAAGAAGATGGGAGGAGGAAGAAGGAAAACTAGTTAAATGGGGTCCAAAACTAAAGGTAAAGGGGGAGGGGGGAGAAAAAAAGAAGAAGGGAAGGAAAGAAAAATTAAATCAGCAAAAAGGAGAAATAATATACTATTTTGGAATGTTACAGGGGTAAAAAATCAAATGGGAGAGTTTTGGGATTTTGTAAAAAGTTTAAGATAATTGGACTAGTAGAGACACGGTTAGAAGAGAAGGACTGGGAAACATGGAGTGAAAGATTGCCGGAAGGGTACAAATGGAAAGTGCAATTTGCGGAGAGGTCTGAAAAGAAGGGTAGGGCAAAAGGGGGTATAATAACGGGGGTTAAAATGAGTGAAAAGTGAGGAAAAAGAAGGGCAGGAAAAGCAAGGGATTGTGAAAAGACAGACAATTACTGAGGAAGGAGAGAAATATGTAATTATTACGGTGTATGGAAAATAAATGAAAAAACAAGGAAAATATAGAAAAAGTGTTAGGGGAGGAAGAGAAGGAAAAAATAATTATAGGAGGGATTTTAACGCAAGGATAGGAGAGGAAGGAGGAATGATAGTCAACGGAGAAGAAAGAAAGAGAACATCAATGGACAAAAATAAATGGACAAGGAAGAAAATTGTTAGAAATGTGTGAAGAAAGAGGATAGACAATTCTAAATGGAAATATGGAAGAAGGGGGGAGGGGAGAGTACACATATATAAGTGAAAAAGGCCAATCGGTAATTGACTATGTGATAATTAATGAAAAAGTAAAGAGGACATTGAAATGTTAAAAATTGGTGAAGAGGTGGAGTCAGATCACCAACCATTAGAAGTGATATTAGAAGAAGAAGGGAATGTGGAGGGCATGGAAGATGGGGAGGAGTAGAGAGAAAAGAAAATATGGACAGAAGAGGTTATAAAAGGTATAAAGAGAAAATGGAGGAAGAAACGGAAAAACAGGAGATGTAAATGAAGATATAGAAAGGATAACAGAAAAAATGGATTTGGCAGCAGAAAAGAGAAAATACAGAATAAGAAAAAAACAGGAAAAGGCAAGGAATGGTGGAATGCAGAGTGTGAGAAGGAGAAAAGAGAAATGAGAAAAGGAAGAAGGAAATGGAAAAAGGGAAGATAGAGAGAGAGGAATATAAAAGATAAAAACAAAATTCAAAGAAAAATGTAAAAAAGAAAAGAAGAATATAAGGAACAGTTAGAGAAAAGATAGAAGAAATAAAAAATGAAGGACAAGCATGGGGATTTATAAACAGAAGTAGAACGCAAAAAAGGACGGGAGTAAAGATAGATGCAGAAAATGGGAAGATCACTGTATTGATCTGTTAGAGGTAAGGAAGAAAAAGTAATAGACAAAGGAGAGAGAAGGAAGAAAGCAGAGAATGGGGGATAACTAAAGAAGAAATGGATAGAGCAATACAGAAAATAAAGAAAGGAAAGGCAGAAGGAACGGATGGAACACAAGGAGAACAATGGAGATACACTGGAGAAAAAATGAGGGAACACTTAAGAAGAATATATGAAAGTATATGGGAAGGAGAAGGAATTCCAAATAAATGGAAAGAGGCCATAATATGTCCTGTATACAAGGGAGGAGAAAAACGAGGCGAAAACTACAGAGGAGTGAGCCTGACAAATGTGGGATATAAGGTTTATGCAGAAATAACGAGGGAAAGATTAGAAAAGGAAATAGAAGAGAAAAGAATTATCCCGGACTGGCAAACCGGATTCAAAAAAGGTAGAGGGACAATCGATAATATATACATTCTAAAGCACATGATTAATAAAGAAATTTCGAAAAAGGAGGGAGAATGTATGGAATGTTTATTGACATCAAAGCAGCGTTCGATAATGTGGATAGAGGGCTACTATGGAAAATTATGGAGGAAATAGGGATAAATGTAGAAATTAAGGATGCAATTGAAGAAATATATGAGAAAACAAAATGTAGAACAAGGGTAGGCAGAAAGTTGGGACGAGAATTTTGGACGGAAAAAGGATTAAAACAGGGATGCCCATTAAGCCCCAGTCTGTTCTCAATATACATACGAGATTTAGAGGAAAAACTAGAGAAGCATCAGGTAGGAGGAGTAGTAATAGGAAGAAAAAGGTATGGGTGCTGGGGTACGCAGATGATAGAAGCTACAGGCAAATGTGGAAAAAACAAAAATAATTGAATTTAAAAAGAGAAAGGGAAGACGGAAAGAAGAGAAATGGTGGTGGGGAAAAAAAGAATAGAGAAAGTGGACAATTACAGGTACCTAGGTATAACATTAGGTATGATAATAAAGATGAAGACCATATAAGAGAACTCGGACAGAAAGGAAACAAAATAGTAGGACAAGTTTGAGGGATAGGTGAAAGACATTTGGGAAGGATTTAGAGAAAAGACGATGGATTTTCGACAAAATAGTGAAAAGTGTGATGTTATATGGAGCAGAGATTTGGGGTGGAAGGAATGGGAACTATTAGAAAGGACACAGGAGAAATATTGGAAGTGGACGTTAGGGCTGGATAAGGAGACACCTGGTTATATAGTGGAAGAAAAAATGAAATTAGAAAAATACGGATAGAAACTAGAAAGAGAGCGTTGAGATTCGAAAAAAGGATGGAAAACAGGAAGAACAATGAACTTTTATATGAATGTTGGAAAGAAGTGAAGGCACAGAAAATTAGTTACGGGGAAGATGAAAGGAAAAAATATTATGAAAGGTGTGGATATGCGAGAGAGGAGATAAGAAGTTTGAGACAGGAAGGAAGATATATGGAAAAGGAAATAATAACGAAAGATATAGACACGCAAATGCAAGAAAGAAGAGCAAGAATAAAAGAAGGAAAATACAACAAGAAATATGGACAATTAATAACGGGAAGAGTGCCAAAATACATAATGGAGGGAAATCGCTGAAAGAAAATGATAGCAAGGTTTAGAACAGGAAATGAAGAAAGGGAGAATAAATACTGGTTGGAGGATGAAGAGAGGATATGTAGATTGTGTGGGGATGGATGGGAAAGCATAATGCAAATGAAAGAAGGATGTAGTGAGTTAAGAGAAGAGGAAACGAAATGGTGGGTGTTATTGGGTGAGAAAGGAGAGGGAGTACAATATATGAAGGAAGTGATGGAGAAAGAAGAAGGATGGACGAGAGAAAAGAAAGATAATGAAGATAAAGGGATAAAGATGAAGGAGAAGAAAAAGAAGATTTTGTTAAGGGAAAGAAGATAAAAGATGTTTAGAAAAGAAGAGGCAGGAGAGATTAATTTTGTTAAATTATAATATTGTTAGTTTGGTAGTTAGAAAATGTATGGTTTTAGGTTTATATTTATATAGAAAACCGAATTCTTTTTGTTAATTGTGTAAAAAACAATTCAATAACTGGGTTATTGAGGTTTGAATCTGGAGGAACTAAGGCGATACTCAGCCTTCCAACAAAAAAATATAAAATGTTTGATGTTTGAACACGACAGAGAATAGCTAGTACATGCCAGCACAACCTTTTTTCAACGCTAGCTCACCTTTAATAACGGGGTTATCAAGTGCTGGCTTCCTAGATTCACCCTGCAGGCTCGAAGAGATAAAACTACTTAGAATACAAGAAAGGAGCAAACGAGACCATATAGACAAACTAGTGAAGATTTGAAATCAAATATTTTCGATTTAAAAAATATTAACATTTTTTTTCTTCGATATGTTGTTTATAATTATAAAAACTATTTATTGTTGAATTTGCCTAAAATTGATCCACGCCAACACGTTCAAATTCACCTTCGAACCGTTCAATACGTATGTACTTAATCGGTACTTAATGTACCGCCTAGCCATCACTTTGGAATCGAATATTTTCGATTTAAAAAAATATTAGCATTTTTATTCTTTGATATGTTGTTTCAAATTTTAATAACTACTTATTACTAAATTTACATAATAATGAATCCACACACACTATAAAACAAGCTCTTAAAGTTCGATAGGGATAAGTGTACTTTACAAATTTGTTTAAACAATTTTTTATAAACAAATGTTAAAATAAGAATTATTTATGTTGATTGACTGTTGTTTTAGTAGTTATAAACATTTAACTCATTATAGATAATATTTAATTAGCATTACAAAAAAATTTTATTGCTGGATTTATGACTAACTTCACATGGGTCAAAAATAATTTAAACAGAGCTACTCAAAAGTCACAAAGGGAAATAGTAAAACTAAAAAATAAATCTATAGATAAATATTTGACAGAGCTAACAAATGAAAACATACAGATTATTCCCTTTGGAAAGCCATAAAACATTGAAACGGCAATGTATGCATTACCCGCCAATTACAAGTGCAGATGAAAGCTGCGCAAAAATAATCAAAAAAGCAGAAGTATTCGCAAGCCATTTAGAACAAACGTTCCAGTTCAATGAAAGTCAAGTCGTACAGAAGCTCTCACGACGCGAAGGCGAAGAATGAATTATAAAATTGATAACCCCAAATTTTACTTAATTTTTTACTATTCTTAATTTAATTGATTTATTTGCATATTCATCATCATGTAATCTACATTTATAAGTCTCTTATTTTAAATTAAGCTTTGTAACTTTGTTCTGGAGCGCTTAAATCATTGCAATATAAACTACAGAGTTTGTTACCAAAACAATATACCTATAGAAATCTTAGAATCATATATAACGCAACGAATGTTCAGAGTCAAGCAAGAAGAAGAATACTCGAGTTTTTTTATTTTCCCATTTGCCTGGGCCTTCTAGGAGGAGATGCGGAGGATGATCAATAATTAAAATTCCATGGACGTTATTCGATTTTGCCGACGTATCAATTGGTTTAAGCCCAATCTTTATCAAGGCATCCAACAAATTTTAACAACGGCAAATTGACGCATATAGACTTCACATACATACAAAATGAACAGCTTCCAATATCAATTAACAATGTAAATATTCCGCACTGCAACATAGCAAAATATCTGGATATGAACTTGGATATCCGTCTTCGCTGGAAGAAGCACATAAAGAAAAAAAGAAAAGAACTCGATTTCAAATACAAAAAAAATGCAGTGGTTGATTGGAAAAAAATCACATTTGTCTGTACATAATATACTACTTTGTGCAACCAAATTCTAAAACCAATTTGGTCCTACGGGATACAACTCTGGGGATATGCAGCCAAGAGCAACATAGATAAGATCCAAGTCTTTCAAAACAAAGTACTCCGAGGTATAGTCAAAGCCCCATTGTATTATCGGAATGAGTATCTTCACAGAGATCTGAAGATCCCAACAATTTGAGAAGAGATCCAAAATCGGCAGGGAAGCATAAGGGAAGACTTCATGCCCATTCTAATATCGAAGTACTGCAACTGCTGGATAATATCGACTTCAAAAGAAGACTCAACAGGGTTAAACCCTCTGACTTTGTGTAGTGTAGTGCCTTGTGATTAAGTGATAAAACAGTGCATAGTGTACACAACACGACATGCAAGTGTTCTTCTTCAGGAACTAAGAGACACCATTGGGGGTGTCTTAGATAAGTAACTACCATTAAGAATTACAAAATAAATTTCTAGGTTAGTCCATAACTACTAGTAACAATATAGTAAAAATAATATTCTTAACTTCGAAAGGATATTTCTGCAAAATAATTTCATTTTTAAAAATTATTGTAACAAAACTAATAATTACTTGGAAACGAGACACGTCTATTTTGTTTAGTTTTTGGTCACCTTTAATTGCACTTATTATCTACACACATAAAATCGTTTCCCGGTTTGTTTGTATGTATGTTCGTCTTCTCCTCCAAAACGGCTGAACCGATTTCGGAGATCGGTACGTCAAATTGTTCAGGAGGTCCAGGCGCTGATCTTAGGCGGAGTCACAAGTTGACCTGACCTTTTAATTATTTTTAGACCAATTTTTAAATGGGTTTGGTTACTAGTTATTTATATTAACTGTTTTTAATGACAAATTAAAAAATTTTATAATTTTAATATACTATTTTGTAGAAAATTTGTCACTGAACAAAAAGTCCTATGACTTTTTTAATTTAACGTTCTTACATTATTATTTCGAACCGATTTGCACAATTTTTTTTGCAGGTACGCGAACAGATTCCAAATTCCTTATTTTTCAGTCAGAGTTACTGGACTACAATTTTTAAAAATTGTCAAATTTGGTACATTTATGATTGACTTATAGCCATGGCAAGTGTAATAAACAACACCGGTGGATTTCTATTTGTTATTAATTTGAGTGTAAAATTTGATATTAATGCAATTTGAATCGTAATGAATTTCATTAAAATATTGATGATAAGATTCTAATAAATGACGGAGGGGTAGAAAAACTACTAGCTTTAAAATTTTTAAATTTCACATAATAAAGCAGAAATAAAAATTGTATTCGGTCCACTTAGCTAATTAAATTTAGAATGTACTTTCTATTGCAGCCGGTAAAATTATATAACACGCAACTTTGATAATGCTGGTACGTTACTGTATAGGTGTGTTATAAAAAATTGTAGAATTTATAACAAGTGCGGAAATTATTTTAAAAGAAGAATTTTAAGTAACTGTAAACAGAAAGTAACCTTTCTACAACTGATGTTTGATGTACATTATTACACATGGGATGAAATGCCAATTTTTGTTCGAGAACCCTTTTCTGTACAGATTTATATTTGGTCGCAGTTGTTTTTAAAGAGTAAAACGTAATCTTTTGAAATGTCAAGTTAACTTTTTCTTTGTTTTAATACATAAATCGAAGAAAACCAGAATAATAATTATATGAGAAAGAAGTTTACTGAAATTAAAATTTTTGTTAAAAAACTCGGTTTTTAGTTTTTTATGAAACCAAAAGTAACAAGCAATATATTATTTCGTTTTTCAGTCAAGGAAAAAAAATTGAAACTAAAAAGTTTTATTATATGATGAACATTTTAAGTTTGAAACTAAGATCAAAGAAACTTCCAGTCCGACCAACAGATGGTGAGTTTACAGAAAGTCTAATTAAATTTGATTACAATTAGATGGTTAATGCATTATGCATTTACACCCAATTAAGTGCTTAATTGCTATCAAAATTTCAGTAAATCAATCATAGTGAAAAATTACATCATTATGTGACGAACACGTGGATTTGTGATGGGATGTTTACGTGATGGTATTTAACGATATCCTGAAATGCCTCATTAACACGTCCGTGTCAATACTGAGTTTTTTCTTGGCAGAAAATCAATATTTTATGGATTATGAAAACGATTGACGATGTGTGCCACTGGTTTCTTCACTAGATTGTTCAAATCACCGCAAAGTAGGATACAAAGTATATAGATTCTAAGAAGAAAACTAGAAAGGGAAGTAGAGGAAAAAAATTAATTCCGGATTGGCAGATGGGTTTCAAACGAGGAAGAGGTACTATCGATTGTATATACGTACTAAAACACTTAATTAATAAACAGTTGGAAAAGAAAAGAGAGAAGATGTTCGCCATTTTTTTTGGATCTGAGGGCTGCGTTTGATAAGGTGGAAAGAGGGTTCTTGTGGGAGAGGATGAGAAAAATAGGAATCAGTGAGGATATAATAGATGCGGTGGACGAAATTTATGAGGACACGAGTTGCAGAACCAGAGTGAGAGGGAGAATGGGGAACAAGTTTAAGACGGGAAGAAGACTGAAGCAAGGATGTCCGTTAAACCCGTTTTATTTTCTTTATATATTGGGGATCTAGAAGACGAATTGGAGAGAAACCAAGTGGGAGGAATAGTGGTAGGAAGAAGAAAAGAAAGGGAGGTTATGCGAGAGAAAAGATAAAAAGATTGAGGGACGACGGAAAAGTATGGAAGCAGAGTTAGTGAGAAAAGATCAAGATACGCAAATTCAAGAGAGAAGATCGAGAATAAAAGAAGGGAAATATAATGAAAAGTATTGTGAGATTATTACAGAAGGGATACCACTTTATATAATAGGAAAGGAAGGATTGAAAAGAAAAAAAGCGATTGCAAAATTTAGAGAGGGAAATAAAAAAAGAAAAAATAAATATTGGTGGAAGGACGAGGATAGATTGTGCAGGCTGTGCGGAGATGGATGGGAAAACTTGGAACACATGAAAGAAGGATGCAATAAATTGAGAGTGGAAGGAAGAGCTAGAAGGATATTGTTAGGGGATAATGGGGAAGGGATGAAATGGATGAATGAAGTAACGGAGAGAGAAGACAATGGATGTAGAAACAAAAAAGAAAACTATTTAAGTTTGAAGCCAATAAGTTGTAATTTTATAATTATATTTTTTTGTTTTTTCTAATTTTGTTATTGTAATTATTGAATAATGTTTATGTATTACCGAATTCTTTTGTTTTAATGTAAATAACAAAATAAACATCTAATTTAATCTAACTCAAAGTTTTGGATGTAAACTTTGATTATCATAGAACTAGCCAAGTCGGCGTTTAGGTTGCAGGCAATTGGCTAAAACTTCGGTTCTTTCGTTAATTTCTACAGTTTTTTGTAGGTCTCTGAAAGAGGTGTCATAAAGACCATTGTGCTGAAAGGATATATGTTTATATGCATGAATTTGATCCACGGTATGCAATTTATTTATTTATTTATTCGTATGGTACATTACACAAATATTGTATTGTGATGTAAGTGTTATGTATGGTGCCCCAGAAGATCAGTATAAACCTGTATAGTGTGGTGACGAAACCGTGTGCAATAGTGGATTGGTTCGTCTTGGAAAAGCATTTACTTCAAGCGTTGATTGAAATATTGGTAAAGATAGTCAACCTTACGGGATTATGCGACCCCGAAATTTGTTCTAAACATCAGAGGTCGGTAGTATCGCTTTGTGCTAAGAAAATACGTCAATTGTATTGTAGAATTTACAGAACAGTATTGCCGATAAATGTGAAATAGAAAACTGTAATTTTGCTGATAGTTTATGCTAAGGCACGACATTGTTGCCAATGCATCATGCCGTTGATTGAAATATTGGTGCATTGAGTCAATGTTGACAAACAAACAAAAACATGCGTTCTACAATATACAAGAATTTATTGATTTTTGTCGACGTACTAATTAAATGTGTGTCCTTTGTTATATATTTTTTTCTATTGTCTGTTAATTGTTCAATGTAATAATATTTATTTGTATCTTTCTTACGTAAGGTTATAACAATGGTTATACCATCATGACAAACACATATATGTACAAAGATTGTATACATACACATGTGAATAAAGTTTATTATTATGAAAAAAAAACCTGCAGATTTAAAAGTATTAATTTCGTAAAGAAATCGTTGAAAAACGTTCTCCCAAAAAAAACAATTTCTTTAAATACTTTTGAAAATTCCATACTCATATATTTATTACATTAACATCGTTTATCCGTTGAAAATGTTTTAAAATCTATTAGGCTTACGCAAGTAAATTTCTAAATTTTGGTCATTGAAATTAAAATTTTTAACATAGAAACGCTATCCCTTTTTATGTTGGAACGAATGTTGAATTTTCTTATATTACAATCTAACGTACTCAACTGTTTGCATCTAAACAATATTATAACAAGCCTACTCATTTACTAAAGGTGTTGCTAAAAGTATGCAATTGTAGAATTTCTGACTAAGCCGATAAGGAATGTGACTCATAAACGATAATCCGGAAGACTCCTCGTAATACATTTGTTTCAATATCAACTTTAGGTGTACTTATATTTTAAGATATGATAAACGCATTAAAGAAGCATCTATGCAAAATTTGTGTTTTTATTGAAACTTTTTACTGAAGAATTTCATCTTTTTAAAACAGATTATGGTTTATTGGAAAAAATTAAACTCCGTATAAAAAATGTCTCAACAGCAGTGTGAATTCATGGTTCAGAGAATGCGACACTCATAAACTGTTAATTATCGATCAGTTGGTTAAAATAAAACTATATCGAACCTTAAAGTGGGAGGCTAATAAACATATTTCTAATAGCTATAATTACAGTGATGTCACAAAACCACACCGTAAAATAAGAATATTATCTGCATAAATAAGTGTAAATGTTTGGATATGTTTTATGTATAGCATTGTATTAGGTACGTTATTATTTATGTGTAAATTGTTTGTAAATTATTACTATTATTTTAGATCAATTGGAATTGTAATTTTTGAAACAATGTTTATAATTAATGAGCTATTTTACTTTAATTAAACTATTTTAATTCGAAACCATGATATTTTGATACAGTTTCAAAGAGTAAAATCCTAACTTTTTATCTCTACTAACAGATAACAAAGTGTCACTTTTCGTAAATTATTTTTTTCCCTCGGGAAAAAAGTAAGTACTATTTTTAACACCAAATTTCCCTCAATAATTTTCTAATTCTATTGTAATATGATTTTTCAATATTAAATCGTCATTTATTTCGTCACAGAAAAGAATAGTGTATTATACACGTATTATCCGCACCGCGTCGGGAGACAACACACCTCAAGCTAAAATCTAGTACTTTTATTTTTAGAAGTAATAGGAATAGGTTTTATTACCAAGTGAATTTAAATTTGAAGGTCTAGTGGAACCCACTTTCCCTAAAAAACACGGTAACTTGTTGCCTTTTGAATTGAAAAATTTGAAAACCAATTTTTATTTAAAATCCTTTTCAACTGAACACGTAAAAACAAGTAGATACAAAAACCAATAATTTTGCGTTTCTGAACTCTAGTGGTATTTCTCCCAGTATGTTCAACTTTATTCCTAACGAAGTTATTAAATGACAAACAAATGTCAACATTATTATTTGCAAGTTAAAAATAAAGTGCAAGCATAATTTGTAAAATAATTGTTTCTTATTTATCTAACACCGACCAAACCAAACTGTTTTGACAAATAACGCTTCGCATTGTCATTAAAATCCAAGATATGTATCATCAATGGTATTATTCATAAATGAAAAATTCGTCACTTTTAATTACTAGTTAATACGTTTACTAAATATTTGAAAACGTTGCAACATTGTATTGACAAAAGTAAATTTTACGGATTGTATGTTGCGCCATTTTTACAACGGTGGAATAAATTGAACTATTCTATTTCAAGAATCGTACACATTATAACTTAGCGCTTCAGTACAGGTGAAAAAGTAAACAAAAACGCAACCCAACATGCATATGTGAATTGCATCCGTGATACAAGCAAATACAAGCGGTTGACTATCTTTACCAATATTTCAATCAACGCTTCAAGGTTTAGAAAAACCACTAAAACCTAAACATGCCAACCCTTACCCACCCTAGTGTTCACATGTAATACAGCACAGCCATTGCATGACGACATATAATGGACCGGTCCAAGCGCCAGTCATGACAATGACGAAAAAAATAGTAGGTTAAAGAAATAGCAAAACAAAATAATTGAAAAACAGATAATCAAGACAAGAATACAAAACATTGCTAAACTTCAGATGTCCTTCAGATTCGTAAGCCATAATATTGCTTCATCCGTTAAATTATGAATGTTTGGAAACCCTCCTTTAAACTTCGTTAATTGACAATCCTCTACAATATGTGTAACGGTCTCTGGTTCGTTTCCACAGTCACAATTTGGATTAGAAATCGCACCCCATTTGAACAACATAGAGTTGCATTTTGAATGGCCTGTTCTTATGCGATTTACTTTTGACCAAATTTTTCTTTTTTAATCAAAGCCCGGGACTTCTATTGTTGGATCATCAATAAGATGTTTATTGAAAACATCAACTCCAAACCATAATTTTTTCCACTCTTCAACTTCAGAAAAAGCCGTACTTAAATAGTCTTGCAACCATATAGGACTTCGAGATTTAAGTCTTTTAGCAGGAGGGTTGTCAATGTCATTCCAAATTGGCAACTTTTTGTTAAGTTATCCCATTCTCGTTTTAACGCAGCTTTTCGTCGAATGTTCGATGGAGTAATATTACAAAGAACAGGAAGCCAATCGAAAGGAGTAGATTTAATGGTTCCACTAATTATACGCATAGTGCAATTCAACTGGGCATCTATTTTTTTTTGTATGATAACTATTCAACCAGACAGGAGCACAATATTCTGCTGTAGAATAAACTAATGCCAATGCAGCTGTACGAAGTGTCTTTGCATCTGCTCCCAAGTTGTTCCAGCTAATTTTGAATGACATTACTTCTTGTTTTCATTTTTGTTTGACTTTTCTAAATAATCTTTGTAAATTAAAAACGTATCTAAAGTTACTCCCAGATAAACTGAGTTAAAATTATGGTCTAGCTTTGTATTATTAAAGATAACATTAAGTTTTCAACTTTTTCTCTATTACTTAAATGAAAACAAGAAACCTCTGCCTTTTTAAGATTGGGGCATAATCGCCATTTGTTGAAATAATTTTCATCATTAGATAATTTATGTATGCAATGTTAGGTTCCGACGCATTTGTAGGAGATGCTTTAAAACTACTACTTGAATATCCTCTAAAAGTTTACACACTGTAGTCGATTTCTGTTTATTATAAATAACGATAGAATAACATTCAACAAGAGAAACAATATCATCTCCAAGTTTTTGTAGTCTTTAGGTAGGTAGAAACCTAAAATTTTTTCACCATTAAAATGTTTTTTACCGTACCAAAACTAGACAGATCCACAAGTTGATCTTGTTCTTCTGGTGTGAGGCTTTAGATTTTTCTATTGCTTGACAGCTAAAGGGATTTCAAATCCAAGTATCGTCAGGTTCATGCAAATATTCCCTAAATGTGTTGACTGGGCTGTGTAAATGCTCGGCTCCGTTGTTCTTTATCTGGACATACGAACTCTCCTCTCAAGTCTCTAAGAATTGTTTCAAAGTCGGGAAGTTAGTAAATAACTTCTTTTCAATTCATGCCGCTGACATCTGATACTTTTTAACCATACTACTAATCTTATCTTCAATTATGAATATGTCTAAATTGTTCCATTGCAAACTTAAGTTTAACTTAAGTGTACAAACACATCAGGTAAGTTGAACAAAGCAAAAAAATCAGTGAAAAAATCTGGGCACGTTATCAAGAAGAAAGACACGAACCTGTTCATGCTCACTGCCAATCTCTTTGCCCAAGAAAGAAAATAATCTGGATCGTAGAGTTCGAGTTTTAATCTAGCTAATTCGTTAATTATCTTCTGCAAAAGCTCAGTCAATTTTTTGGATACCAAGGCTTCACGATCCATTTACCTTGCCCATTCGTAGACAAGCCCCCACACATTTTGTCCAGGCGACCCCATGTTCATTGAAAAAGTCTTTTAATCTTATGCTGTTAGGTGAAGTTCTCACGAAAGAAATGGAAAATCTTCCAATATCTGGTCTTCTTACAAAAATCGTATGAAAACCAACATTATTGATTTTTTTGATATGTCTATGCATTCATCCATTTGTAGATAGTACAGATCACTCATGAAAAGTCTGACCAGTACGTCTCTTCGATATTATTGGCCATATCAGTAATTCGTCTTTGGACAGTATTGTATACCTACTATCTTAGCAGCTACATCACCTAACATTCTCTTGCATTGAATTATTGCTAATTGTAGTATAAGTTTTTCAGCAATTGCATGGTTGTTTCCACATTTAGGGACAAGCTGATTATTTAGTAATGCTATTACGAAATCTTCTAAGCTATTCTAATTTATTTAAAAAAAAATGTAATAACTTACTTTTGTGCTTTGGATGCTTTTTTTCAAGATGCCCACGGAATATTTTATGCTAGATTCATACACTCATTCGAAAGACTTTCGTAGCAAATTACACATTAAGGTTTAAGCTGCTGCTGCCTAGTTATCAGAGTTGTATTTGCACTAGGCTAATCTTGGATGAGTTACGATGAAGAGACAGGGACAATTGGGTTCAATAAACACTGACAAGTTTGGTTCTTCATCAGTAGGCATACCTCGTTTTTACAATCCACTTTTCAATCAACAATCCATTTTTAATTACTGTGCGTGTACTATAACTTTCCGCAAAAAACTAAGCTTTACAAGCACTAACTATTTTACAAAAACACACATATCAACAACACCCTCTGTGACAGCACTAGCAATAAATTAACAATGGCCGACTGTCGTCTGAAATGCGAGTTGGCTCTGAAAGTGACTGTCACTTGTGCTAGCGTTAGTTGACGTAAAACTAGGCGAAAAAGTTAGCATTCGCTAAAGAGCTGAACTGAAAATCTGTTACTGAACCAAACATATTTTTTTTAATGATATCTTGCGGACTTCTCTGGCTGGGTTTGCAGATCACCTGTTGGAAAACAGTAGATGCTGAGAAGTAAAAAATACCTTAAGTTTTTGGAAGAAACACTTTGTAATTACAATAAACCATAACGTTAAATAAGTAACAATTTCGTAAAATCGCAATGAACAATGACGAAATCATAACGTGTTTTAAATGTAAGGAAATCATAGAAGATGGTTGGATATACTGCGATGGACGTAACAATTGGTCTCATTATCAATGTTCTGGTTAGGACAAGTCTACCTATAACGAATTAGGTGAAAATTAAGGGGAGTGATGGTTTTGCATGCCTTGATTCACAAGTTGTAAATTCGAATAAGCTGTCTACTAGTCCACTATGCAACGTTACAGACGAAGAAGGGATAAGAGGCCTTAGAGGTCATGCTAGCAGGAAACATAGTGATAGACTAAACGATAAGAAAATTTTATCCAGAGTATAACTGTAGAAACAGTGATTACCACACCATTCATTCTTGAGAAGAAGAAAGGATGAAACGCAATGATATTGTTTTAGAGCGAATTCGTCAAGGAGCACGTTTTCAAGCTGCTAAACGGTTATCTGCGTTAATTAAATGTAGTGTACCTATTTAAAAATGATCTAGCTTCAAAGGAGAAACTATAGACATTTTCATTTACAGCTCTACGAGTTCCTAGAAAAAAAATGCAAAAGATCTGACCGTTTGTACAAGGTTGTTGAGACTAAATGCCGGTAATGTTCGAGGAGGAGTTATATTACTTGCTTCAAGTGAGACATTAAAGAATTTTGAAAAAAGCACTCTACACCATCAAGAGACTTGAATTTTCTTTCTCCGCCACTCGATAATCAAGATAATCTAAAAGTTACGAAAAAGGATGTTTAAGCAGCAATTCTTAGCTTTCTAAATGGTTCCACCGGAGGTTTGATGAACTTTTACCACAGCATGTGAAGGATTTAACTTCGAAAATTACTGGAAATGCTGGAAATGAGATTTTGACAGATTTAGTCAAAGCTATCTGGAAAGGTGAATCTTGACATTGTCCCAATATTGTATAACGCAAACCTTTGTGCATTAAAGAAAAAAGATGGTGGTATACGTCCAATTACGGTTGGTTAAGCCTTAAGGAGATTAATTGCTAAGAGCAAAGTTGATTCTGAGAAAATTCTACAGTAATGATATCAATTGCATTGAGTTTCAGAAGAGAACTCCAAACCTTTATAGTTTTCTACATCAATGTTATGCCTCTCTCTCCAAACTCTCTCAAACTCTACGATAAAGATGCCAGCAGAGAGACCCACTTAGTCCAATGGGATTTAGTCTTGTCATTCAGCCAATTGTTGAAGGGTTCAAATCCGAAATTAATGTTTTTTATTTACATGACGAGGTTTTATGAAACTGTGTTAACTGATTTTGGGAAGATTAAGAAAAAGGCTAAGTTTTTAGGACTACAAATCAATTCAGGAAAATGCGAGATCTTTTTTACGTCAGAATTCGACAAAGAAATTCATGACCGTTTTAATTCCATTTCTCCCATAACACGACTAATATCAGAAGATGAATAGATGAAGCTCCAATAGCCCAATGATCAGCTGGGATGGTTATGAGAAAGAAGATGGCTGAATTACAATTACTACTAAAAAGAAACAGAAAGGAAAGGTAAAAACTCATGTGGCCTATAACATGTTGAAAAACTGCCCGGCGGTCCCGAAAGTCCTATTTTTATTTAGGACAACTCCTACAAGGCAGTTTCAGAACCTTATTGATAAACTTGATGGTCAAATTAAGAAGACAATGGAGGAAATTACAAACAAAAAGTTTTCTTTCTACTTCTACTTTGTACCTATATGCCAAGGAGGAATGGTTATGCGTAAAGTGAGAGAATTGTGTCTTCCAGCATTCATTTTAACAGTATTAGCCGACTTGTTAGTGTCATGTGCCCTCATATTTCTGACACGTCGATGAAATGATGTGTTGAAATGGTACATATGATCCAACTCCGATGATAACGACAGAGGAAAAAAATTGGACGTTATTGTTCTAAAAAACTTAATCCAGGTTTCTTTTGATTCTAAGATTGATATAAAGCTTCTCGTACAAAAGAGTCTAGAGCTTGGTTATTGGAAAGTTATTATACAATAATACCTTTCGAATTTCTGTGGCTCTACAATATGGCTGCCATTTATGTCTTGAATACACTTGTATTTAGGTACTCCAATGGATGAATTAGGAAGTCGCGGATTATCTTGTAGAAAAGTTATTAGGAAGTGGTCAAGGAACAATGTTATTAAGAAGGTATTAAGTACAGCAAAATTCCCCACAGTTTTGGAGCCTTCTTGGCATCGGCAAACTGGCCCGCAGGGACACCGGGACATTTCCCGGTGGCCTGCGACAAGATGGCCTGCTACTGGCCCGTTCTACGTAAGTCCGGCTCCGTAATCGCCACCGAGACTTGACGTATATATTTTTGAAACCAAATACGAGTTTTCAGCCACTTAAAGTGTCAAATTAAACAAAGCCATAAAACGATTCGTCTTACACAATTAATACGGCGGCGATTTTATTTCTCGCCGCCAGCATTAATAATATGATTTCTTTATTATAACTTTCCTGCAGGTCAGCAGGTCCATGAAATTTGTATATTTATATTTGTATCAGCATATCTGGAATCACGGTTGATTATTTTAACATATTGATACTCGTTTTATTTTTTGGTCTTTAGTTTTAAAAAATTTCCGTACAACGCAGTTGCCTCGGAACATTAGTACTTTGGTTTATCGATATTTCGGTTTTTGTTATTATTTAGTGCAAAATGAGTAACGACAAAATACGGAAGCTTATGGAATTAGAGGCTGAAAGATGTTTACAATTAAGTGCGTTTTTCACATGTCCTGTTGAAGGACGTGCAAAAGTGCCGCCGTTTCCTGCAATAGAGGAGTTACCAGAACTGATTCCGGTACTTCTTTTCAGAGAGAAGACACGGCCATCCCGATCGAGGCGCCAAATCTATCGTCTTCATCTTCTCCAGAAATTAAGGGTGAGAAAAGGTTGGAGATAGAAATAGAGCAAATTGAACCAGAAGAGCTATGCAAAAACCACATTTTTAACTTTTTTGCAAAACCGCAGGAAAATGAAATAATTTTTTTTTCAAAAATCATCCGAAGCAGCCGTTAAATAATAAAGCATTTCCGTTTTTAACAAGAACAGTATTTTTTCGCACAGATAATACTAATCGTACCTGCCATAGCTTCGATTCAAAAACTTCAAAATTGTTCTGCACTGTTTGCTTGGTTTTTACGAAGCCTACGGAAAAAAATGCATTTTGTGAAGGTTTAAATGACTGGAAGCATATTTACCAACAAATTAATGAACACGAACAAAGTTTTGGCTGTATTCTTTAAAGAATCTTACTAGCGAATGATTATTTGGCGTAATATAAATGAAGAAAAAGTAAAATTAAAAAAACTTAAAACTATAGGCAAACTGCTATTAATAGAATTTTGGGAACTTTTAAGACCCTCTAAAGATGCTCTTAATCTCGATGTCATTTGACACTATTTGAAATCGAAGTCTCCGAAAGTTTAATCCAGATGCCAGAGCGAAAGCTAAGAATTTGGGAGAATCTTTGCAGACATTTGAAACCATATTGTTGTCACAAATATATGTTAAAATATTTAGCATTACAAGTCCTCTATCAAAGTATTTACAGACCAATGATCTCAATCTTCTAAAGGCTCAGCAGCTGGTTGATAATACACTCCAACAATTAAAAAATATTCAAAGGGATGTTAGAGGATAAAGTCTGCAGCAGATTAATTTGTAAATTGGGCATCAGAAGAGCTTTCTGCAAGAGATGTAAACGATGTGATCTGTATAAAATCTACTTTACCTACGGAAAGAGTAAAAAAATGTCAGGTGGAACATCCTGGATCATCCCATAAGTGATGGTTTTCAAAAGTTCACAGTTGAGATATATAATGTTATGTTGGATACTGTAATAGAAAGCATACTAATAGATTTGCTAATAATAAAAGTTTATACCAAGATTTAAATTTTGTCACAATTAAATTTTCAATCCATTTAAGAGAAAAGTAAAGATGGTTTGCGTATAGATGTGTACTTTAAGTGTAAAATTAAAAACTATAAATCCAGAAGCAACAAAAGAAAATCTCTGGGACGAACTTATAAGTTTTGCGTACAGTTGGGAAAAATTAAAAAAAAACAGTTACGGACGAATATGAACATTATGATGATGATGACAATAATTATGATTCTGCAGAGGATAAAAAGACAAAGAAATCAAACTCGATATTGTGCTCCCGATGCTTAAAGTTGTAAAAATGTGTGCCGTATGTTGTTGCAGTGTGCTTATAAAGTATAACCTTTATAGTGAGGCATATAGTGTATTAGCGCTTGCTTATAAATATTTGTCGACTTTACCTGTAACACAAGTGTCATGTGAACGATGTTTTTCGACTCTTAAATTTCTGAAAAATAGACTGAGAAATTCATTAAGTGGCAGTAACTTGGAAGCATTTATGTTGATGGCTGTATTAATCAAGTTGGATAGTGACCAAATAATAGATCAAATTTCGGAGGAAAGTAGTTTGCTGAGAAGGGAACTTTCGTTGTAATATGTGGTTAGTGCAAATTTACAATAACAATAGGAATAAACACATCTCAAAAGCATCACTCCTGTAGATGTAAGTACGAAACTAAGTACATAACAATAGCATTGTATTGCATAAGATATGTAGTTGTCAGTTCACACCTGCGGACTACGTTGGTCGAAAGGAAAACACTTTTCATGGGATGCGACTTGTGCCCATAGCTCAATCACACATCCACCTTTCTTCAAGAGATGTGGGTAAAGTTGCTGAGAATGCATCAAATCGAAAACACCGGATATATCAAGATCTTCTAGAAGATTATATATTTGTCGCTTTTGCAACTAAGATTCATGGACCATGGAGCGGTGAAACACATTCTTTGTGAACAATTTAGATCCAAATTAATAGCCATATCTATTTTGGCAACGAATTAGTACCGCAATCCAGAAGGGCAACGCTGCATACATTTTAGAAATACTGTATCCATATAAAAAATTTAACTTCGTCTGCAGGCGACTATGTTTTAATAGCGTACATTTGTTAAAATATTTAGTCATTATGTGAATAAATATTATTGAACCTAAGTAACAAAAATTTTAATAGGCCGATTGTAGACAAGGATGTATCATCATTTACATAAGAATGTGTTCATCCGATAATTTTGGATGAATACATTACCCTAACTGCTCGCCAATGCGCTAAAGTTTTGTGTTTTCTCCTGATTTTGAATATAATATAATAATATAAATGCCAGTTAAATTAAAATAAATTTTATGTTGCATATGGTAGCACCAATATATTTCATGCCCCAGATCACATGATTATCTTTGGTCGTTCACTTAAATTAAACGATTCTCTATATTCCTTTTTTGATTGAGATCTGATTTACAATATTAAATATAAGATGAATTATTTGAATACTCCTGAGTTTAATTGATTATTCAAAATTTTGATAAACCGTTTTATAAATCTAATACACAAAATCAAACAACAAACTTAAAATAAATATGATAGAATAGTTATAAATTTTCAAGTGTGATAATCACTAATGTTAGATAGGTCACACTAGAATAAATTATTTAGTCATCAGAAAGAGAAACTATATAGTACATAAAAAACTTGATATTAATTTTACTTGCAAAAAGGGTTACGCAATTATAAGGACACATCTTAAAAACTATTAAATTGTAAACAATAAATTACTGTTAAGTGTTGTTTTGTTTAACTTATGTAATGTATCTGATAATTGCATGTATATTATTTCAAAAAGACAAATTTCATTTTACACAAATTTTAAACTTTGAACTGAGCCACGTGATTAACAAACAAAATTAATGAGACGTGTATCGTTTAAAAAGGAGTTCATTTGTTTAGTTTCTGACAGCGTTACCTTGACACATTGCCGAATCAATTTACACCGAATATAAATTTTCCCCAAATAATACACATAATCCCCATAAATCCTGATGAGCTTAAAAATATTGTTGGTTTTACAGGGTGTCCAGAAATGTGTCCAGGTTTTTCCTCCCTTTGTTATTTCAAATAGAATAGTATTTATTATATATATACATAAATAAACCTTTAATAAAAAGTTTCGTAAGAGATCGACTGTGTAATTGCTTACATTTCCATCGAGAAAGTGACATATTGTGCTACGTCAGCACAAACGTCACTAGATATCGCAACATCTAGTTGTTCCTAAATGATGTGCCCATGACGAAGGGTCTTTCACTCTAAAAAAATATGTAGGCCTATTGCCGGTTTTAGGAAATATATTGCTTGATTTTCGAATTCCATTAATATTCCCGTATTCCTTTTTTATTTCCGTATTTCCTTTTTTATTTCCATATTCCTACTTTAATTTCCGTAAAAAGACTCATTTTAGGAAGTTAAATGAATCCCTAAAATAGCTATTTTTGAGAGCTTATACAAAAAAAAATATTTTATTAAGGAAAATATGGATATACAAATTAAAACATAAAAATAATAAAATAAAATAACTCTTGAACTCCTTAAAAGGTTTATTAATGGCTAGTCTACTATTTCTTCTAATTTTGAAAGGATAAATTCCAATAAAATTAATAGGGTCATAGAAAATAAATTTTGGGTCAATTTCTTTATTTCTTTATTTTTGGCCAACTTAATTTATTGAAATGATCTTTCAAAAATTTGGTGCATTTTTTGGGCAATTATGTCTAAAATTCGACCAAATATAATCATAAAACTTTACTATGTTCGTTTCTTCAAATTCTGATAAATGTGAATTAGAAAACGTTTCATTCTCGAATTCAAAGCCATAATCACTGTCCCTGACTCTAAACGTTCAATCTGTAGAGAATCTACTTTTTTTCTCGAAGTACAGCCAACACAATGATGATTTTCTGACAGTTTTTTTTCCTTATTCTTCAATGTTATGGTTAAATATGGTGTAGAGTTTTATATCACGTCCGAGAGGGGTTTATCCTTGGGAATTTAAGTCTACAATTCCAAGGAATAGAAGGGAATTGGTGGGAACTAAGAGGAATTGCAAGCAAATGAGGGAACTAATAGAAATTGTGTGGGAATTGAGAGTCTTCAATACCACGGCTGGAAATTGTTGAAGTTTTAGCATGTTTTTATTTTAACGTTGTCATAGTAACAGTTTTGTTTTAGTTCAGTCAAATATAAATGTAGTTATCAAAAACTCTTATTTTAAAAAGCTAAGTTCTTCACTAAAGGGTATAAATAGTTTGAACCTCAACATGGTAGCAGAACGTGGTTCCCAGTAGTAGAAGTGAAGGATATAAGTTTTTTTGAGCCACGAAGAAATTTTGATCGAACAATATATTCTAAAGGCGATCCCGTATAAAACTATCTTTCAGATTCACGTTTGAAAATGGAAAAAGTAAAATATTTGGGTTTTTCTATTTAAATTCGTAGAACCGTCATTTTTGAGATGTAGCGTAAATATTTCAGGAAATAGGAGGTAATGATACAATACTTAGTATGTGCAAAACCCTGCAATTGTTGGGCAATTAGTTTATGCACAATTGCGATTTAAATTTTTTAAAGCAATATATTCAATCGAGGCTGAATGCTCGTGTGATCATCCAATTGTCAAAAATAAAAAAGTATTGTAAAGTTTTGCATGCAGTTTTTGCGTGTTAAATATCATTTTATCAAAATATCAGGATATACGTTTTGTTTCTTTCTATTTCAACTTGGTTCTCACTTTATTCGTATTTCCTTTTTACACCATTAAGGCTGTTCTATCACTCAGGACAATTTCAGATTTCTAGTAGGCGGTTCACTATTTTTATTTCTTGGTACATGAATAGCTATTTGTTGTTTTTTCTGTTTCAAAAACTGTTTAAAATGCACGTCATGTACAAAAAAAATTGACATCAACAATTCAACAATATATTATTTGTCTATTAATATTAATCGGCTTCCAAGTCTGGCCTGTTGCCTTCAGAAAAATTCGCCCGCGAGTACATTCATTTCACAATTCTCCAAGAGTTTTCAGTATTTATCGTTTACTTAGTGTTAATTTTTCTCATTGATTTTTAAGTAAAAATTCAAAAAAAGTAGAGTTGTTAGAAAATTATTATCTATGTCGCGCAGGAGTCGAAATTTGGGCTTATAAGGAAATCCATTTTCCTATTATTTTACTTTTTAATTAAATTAAATACAACGAAGACGAAAATAAAAAAAATAGCTCCTGCACGACATAAATAATAATGTTAGCTATATGTTTGTTCAAAATCAGGAATACATTTCTAAAAATAAGCGAGATAAATTTACATAAATTTTATAGCTCCCTGAGAGAACAGAACAGCCTTAACATTGGTTTATTACTTTTCACTCAGGAAGAAAAAGTTGAAAAAAAACACGTTTCTTTCCATATAAATGTTATTTTACTATACAATGACAATTCATTTTCGGTATAAAACATGAATACAAGGTACTTTATACTATTTACAATTACATGGCGTAGGTGGTATCCTACTATTATTTGTGTCAAAAATATATCTCTATTTACTGCACTAGTGTAGAAAACAAAACCTATGATTTATGTATGCAATTCTTTAGTTAAAAGAAGCATTCCGATGAGGAAACTGAAAAATTTGTGAACCGAATTGCAAATTAAAATATCCCCGGAAAAACTCGTATCCGGTATTAACTGTAAATGCGAGTTACCTTAATTACTACTGCTTTGCAAGATTTTAGAGACACTTTCAGAAGATTACTTCTCATTTAAGTCGAGTTGGATGTTGATGCCAAAGCCAAATCGCACGTTAGATACTTTGACGAATCAACTTTGTGCATACGAAAAAGCTCTGACAAATAAAAAGGAAGATAATCGTGAAGTGCTAGCTTTACAAAGAGCAAATTCAAGCAAGTATAGTGGAAAACCAAAAAAGCTTATATGCAATTATTGTAAGAAAGAAGGTCACAAGGTAAAACAGTGTTCAAAATAGAAAGCGGATGGCAAACCTCCTAAGAAAAGCGGTAAAGAAGATATAAATAGTGTAAATATTACTTGAGTAGCTGTAAATAGTTCTGTATTTAACGCAGAAGCTAACAACGACAGTTGGTGGGTAGACAATGGCGCAACGAATTACATTTGCAACAAAAGTAACCTATTCGAAACATTTCAACCACTTGAAGAGGCCCACTCTATAATTACGGCTAATGGTGATATCGTTAAAGCTTTGGGAAAAAGTACTGTTATCATTCAAGCAAATATAAATGATCATCAACAGAAAATTCGTCTTGATGATGTTTGGCTAGTTCCGATTATAAAAAAGAATCTGTTCTCTGTCCTATCCGCTCACGATCGCAATTCTAACAGTGAGTTTGTTTCCAGTTCCGAAACTTGTCGTTTTAGTGTGAATGGATGTACCGTACTCGCTGGCACAAAAAGTAAAAATAGTGGTCTGGTCAAATTGATAGTTGAAAATATCTATCTTGAGAAAGATGCTAATGATGTAACAGAGACAAAAAATTTAATTCAGGTGTACCACGAAAGGCTGGGGCATCAAAATAAAAGACATGTAAGGAAAATCTTGCATCGAGAACTTGGAATAAATGTCAACATGGATACTGTAGACTGTGAACGTTGCACTTATGGAAACGCGCATGTTTAAAAGTTTGGAACTAGAGAAAGGGCAAAGGTACCAGGAGAAATCATTCATTCTAACGTTTGTGGACCTTTTGAAAGAACACAAGCAGGAAATCGATATTTTGTATTATTTAAAGACGATTTTAGATACCGTTATGTATTTTTATAAAGGAAAAGTCAAAAGTTGTAGACAAATTGAAAATCGTTCTAGTTGAAATAAAAGTTGCCGGTCATGTTGTCAAAACATTCTTAAGTGACAACGGAGGTGAATTTTGAGTAAACAAGTGGATCAAGTTTTAAAGAGTATGGTATAACACATAGAAGAATTATGCCACATACGCCACAACAAAATGGTGGTTCCGAAAGAGAGAATCGTACTCTGGTGGAAACTGCTAGGTCGTTAATGTACTCTGCTGAATGTTTACCCTAGTCATTGTGAGTAGAACTGATCAACACAGCAGCTTACATTATAAATCGTTCAGGAGTTTCTAGTGTTGAAAATAAGTCACCGTATGAAGTATGGTTTCAGAAAAACCCAAATTTGAAACACTTGAAAACCATTGGAAGCATATTCTATGCTCATATTCCAGAACTGCGTCGAAAGAAGATTGAAAAGAAAGCCGAAAAAGGAATTTCAGTTGGTTATGATAACGACGACGGGTATTGCATTTGGTCAAGTGAATCCAAGCAATTAATTCGATCACGTGACGTAATATTCCATAAAAGAATTACGTGCAGATCCATTGAGCTTAGGCAAATTCCAAATCCTGAGAAAAATGATGATGATGACGACAATGATCAGAAAAAAAACTGTTGTGCAAGAAGATACAGAATGTTCTGATGTAGATGATACCAATGTAAATAGTAGTAATAGAAATTTAAGACGTCGCGAAAATATAAATAAGTCTGTAAGATTTGAAGATTATGTCATGTCAGTAGTATCCGAAATACTTGACAGAAAAGAACCAGAGACTTACCAAGAAGCAATCAGTGATAAAGAAAAAGAACAGTGGTTGTTAGCTATGAATAAGGAAATAGAATCACTTAGTCATAATAACACATGGGTTCTTGAAGATTTACCTCAAGGTAAGAAAGCGATTCTGTGTAAGTGTGTTTTACAAAATAAAAGAAAACCCAGATGGTTCTGTGGACAAGTACAAGGCAAGATTTGTCATTAAGGGTTATTCACAGAAGAAGGGCATCGACTATGATCAAACTTTCAGTCCTGTGGCGAAATCTGGTACGATTAAAGCAGTTTTGAGCATTGCTGCAACTGAAAATATGAAGTTGACACAGTTCGACGTATGTACAGCGTTCCTGTATGGTGAACTCAATGAAAAAGTGTTCATGTCTCAGCCAGAAGGATACAAGAATGGTAGAAATCGAGTTTGTCGTCTTCTTAGAAGTCTCTATGGACTCAAGCAAGCGCCACGCTGCTGGAATACCAGATTTGTACATTTTTTAGATAAGCTTAATTTTAAGAAAAGCAAAACTGATCCATGTCTTTTCATAAAGAAGAAAGGAATAGACATCCTTTTATTAGTTATATACGTTGACGACGGTCTAATAGCTTGCAACAACGACGAGATGAAGAATTCTTCCATCTCAGAACTACAAAAAGAATTTAAAATTTCGGTCAAGCCTGCAAACTACTATCTAGGACTAGAAATAGAAACTTTAAAAGACTGATCTATAAGAGTCAGTCAAGAAGCGTATACAAGAAAAGTTTTAATGCGTTTTGGTATGGCTGATTGCCGTCCAGTTTCGACCCCAATTTTGAAAGAGAGTATTGAAGTATCAAAGAATCACAAGTCGAAGAAACTACTGTAGAATTTTGGTGCTTTAATGTTTCTCATGACTGGCACTCGACCTGATATCGCTTATGCTGTTGGAGTCGTTTCAAGAAATTTAGAAAATCCCACTTCAGTAGATGTTGTGAATTTCGCTATTTAAGAGGTACACTTGATTTTGGAATTGTGTACAAAACACGACACAAAATACGCAGAATGAAATGTAACAGTGATGCTGATCATGGTGGTGATATAAGCACGGAAGCACGGGTCGTTCTACTTCAGGAGTGGTTTGTTTATATGCCGGAGGAGCAGTATCCTGGCTTAGTCAAAGACAAACCT
Source organism: Abscondita cerata (assembly GCA_030710515.1). NCBI lineage: Eukaryota > Metazoa > Arthropoda > Insecta > Coleoptera > Lampyridae > Abscondita > Abscondita cerata. The sequence continues at coordinate 122,128 of JALBCR010000555.1, read as the reverse complement.
CAGTTGTCATTTCTACAACCGAAGCCGAAATAGAAGCTACAAAAGAGTTAACCTGGCTAAAAAGGTTATATGGAGAAGTTGTTGAGCTTAAACATATTCCTGATCTATTTGTTGACAACGAAGCCGCCATAAGACTAGCTCAGAACCCGGAGTTTCACAAAAGAACGAAACATACTGACCAAACCTCTATTTAAACCCAGACAACATGCACTATGTGAACATATAGGATTAAAAAAACTAGTCAACAAGGGAAGGTCTTAAAGTTTTAGCATTTTGCAAACATCTCCTAGTTTATCTTTTATACAGGGTGGGGCACTACCAACCAATTATTCTATAGCATATAAACGACAAATAATGTTGGAAATTTTAAGGCATACATATGTCAAGATTATTTTAAACCATATTTTAAAGAGATTTTCGATTGTACAGGGTGCTCTAGAAACAAGTGCCATATCAAAGTTGGGTTATTTTAAATAGATCACCCTCTATTTTTTTCTATTTTTGAATTGTACGATAAAAAATAATGTGTGTTATTTAACATGTCCCTGTACCTACTTACTTCCGTTTCTGGGATAAATCGGTTTTACCTGAATTGCAAACCCTCCAAAAAAATGCAATAACTTCAAGATAAATAAGAAGAATCAATTTTGGTTTAAAAGCCTTCAACATCTCTTTTGCAATATTTACTATTATGTTATGATGTACAGGGTGTTTTTAATACTACCGCATAAAACTAACGACTTAAAACTTAAATTACTTGCTTAACTTAAATCACTTGCTTAACTTAAATCACTTGCGTAACTTAAATAGAACACTCTACATTTCTGTAGCTTGTTGAAAGTTGGAACTAATTACCTTTTAGTGGGTATTAGGGTTACCAACCCCTAACTCTGATAGTTTTCGAGATATTTTAAAATTTGATAGTTTAACAATTTACGATGTACTGGTGTCTAAGTTACCTGTGAAATATGCCTAATATGGACATTATCTTGCAACTTTCAGTTTTAAATATTTACCTTAAAATATTTATTTTTTCTGAAAAAATAAACACAAATGTGCTTATGACTAGTATCTCGCTCTAAGAGTCAGTCGAATTACGCACACCGATCACAATTTACTAATGTTTAACAACAGCAACCGATATTTGGTACTTCAAAAATCGAACATACTGTAAACATTGACAAACTTTAACTTGTTAACTAAGAATGTAATACAAATCGCTCTAATGGTAGTACGATAATTTCGACATCCATTATTTTTAGAATTTTTGTAACAAAGTTACCAATGTTTACAGTGTCATCGATTTTTGCTAAAACTAATTACGGTTGCTTTTGTTTGTGACAGGTGGGCGTGATTCGACTGACTCTTAGAGCCCGGCATAAGTCATGAGCACATTTCTGTTCTTTTGTTCTAAAAAAAATTTTTTAAGGTTAATATTTAAAGTTGAATTGGCCTATACATTTAAAATGTTTGCAAGATAATGTTCATTTTACTGATATCTCACAGGTAACTTAAATTCCAGTAAATTGCAAATTGTTAAACTCCCAAATTTTAAAATATCTCGAAAACTATCAGAGTTAGAGGTTGGTCACCCTAATACCAATTGAAAGGTAACTAGTTCCTGATACCAACAGGCTACAGAAATACAGAGTGTTCTATTTAAGTTAAGCAAATTATTTAAGTTTTAAGTCGTTAGCGTTATGCGGTAGTATTTAAAACACTCTGTACATCATAACATAATAGAAAATATTGCAAAAGGGATGTTGAAAGTTCTTAGTAAGGTGATGTAAAACAAAATTGCTTGTTCTTATTTATCTTGAAGTTATGGCATTTTTTGGAGGGTCTGTAAATCAGGTAAAATCGATTTATCTCAGAAACGGAAGTAAGTAGGTATAGGAACATGTTAACAAACATACATTATTTTTTATCCTACAATTCAAAAATAAAAAAAAAAGGAAAACAACCAACAATTTTTTTAGACAAAGAGCGGCAATTTTTTTCCACAACTTATAAACGGCAAAACAGCGGCAAATTAAAAACTTTTACACTTTTTCAATATCACCATTATTAAGCAAATTGCCTTCTTAAGTTGACATCAAATTAACGGAACAAACATATTTTTTTTTATACAAAGATCGGCAAAATTATTTTCATCACAATAAATTAACGGCAAAACTGCGACAAATTCTCCATTTTTTAGTTTTTCAATATTGCGATCATTAAGGAACTTGCCTCCCTAAGCTAATATCAAGTTAGCCAGACAACCAAAAATTTTTTTAAACAAAAACCGACAAATGTTTTTTTTCACAACTAATTAACGGCAAAAAAGCGCCAAATTAAGGATCGTAATACAATTTCATTTTTTTAAGTTGTTTCGCTAACTTGTTGGACGTCAATGTCGTTATTTACAAAAACGTTTTCACTTCAACATTATTGCTACCTATCTAAAGATTATGTTATATGTATTTAAACAAGCAATTAGTTCCTCGTAACACGTACAGCTTGTTAGATTTCATTAGAATTCTATGCCTATGGGCGTTAGTTATGCTTTATGGTGACCGTACGAAATATCTGTGCATCTCGTGACTACAATAAAATTTGTCAATCAGTAAAGTGTCCGACGTTTCTTAATCACATTTAAAGTTTGTAAAGGCTCGTCATTGCTTGCATATCAAAACATTTCTGTATTTACTATTCCCGCTTGCAAATTGCAAATGATACTCAATTTTCCAAATTAATATAACAGAAAAATGGTCCACATTTAAAATTTGTTTTAAGTTCATTTAATCGTAATAATTTTTGCCCACAAATGCTGATATTAATGTCAATCTACGTAAATAAATAATTTTTGTAAAGTCGGTTGTTTTAATTTTACTTGAAAAAAATATTGTTATTTCTACTTTACTTATAGGACAAGTCCAAGAACCATGGTAGAAGAGACTAGTAAAATTTAGTGTATTAATGTTATCAAATGTCACACATTGTACTTATACTAATACGTCATGCAAGACCAACCAATGACCCCAAAAATGGGTCATCGTTTGAACGAATACTAAATATGCAATTATTTTGCTAATAAAAATTATCACTAGATATTAGCTCATACATAAATGCCAACGATATATTAGCAAGGTATTATCACACATAAACAATAAATAAAAAAAATGTTTTTCGATCAAATCTATGCTGCATTACATGAAGAATGTAATAAAAAAATAAAAACCTTAACCAGCACCATTTCTTTTTGAATACACGTGTAAAAGTTTACATACTATTGAATTGATACCAGTTCTGTTTCACTTTGTATTTATTAATTATGGAGCACTGTTTACAGTTGTGACTAATTAAACAATTAAAACAGTACATGCAGCGTATGTAAGATTAATGAAAAATTACATGAATTTTTGACAAAGTTTCAACACTTAATCGCGCTCTGTTAAATTCAATCTAAGATCAAACTTCAGTGAAAGTTCTGAACTATTCTCAGTGTGATTTATGACTACTAATTGTAAGTACTTTTTAATTTGATATGAATAGAATTTTTTAAAGATTCGACTTTTCTTTGTGAAATTGTTTTTGTAATTACATTTTACCGGTTTCATTTAAAAAACGTTAACCGTAAATAATTCATTGCGATGAGTGTCATCATCAGTTCTGTTACTGACAGTCCACTATATGATAAATATGGTAGACATTTTAATATTTTTCTTTAAACCATCTTAGTGCTAATTTTGAGCCTTAAATCATTTAAACTTACTAACATCTTAATTTGCGATACTTTCGGTTAAAATCAAATTGAAATTTGACCATTACTATTAGTGCAACATCAATGGACCTACAGAAAGATGTTAAAATTAGTTCATTATGACAATTTTATTACTGTACTCATAAAATTACCTAAGACCTACAGTAAAAATTTTCGCTTGGCAAGTCGTTTTAAAGACGTTAATCGATGCTCAGTTATTCAGTACGAAGTAATAGTGATCTTTACTAAGACTAACCACTTTCCAGATATTAGTAATATTAAATTGAGTGCGTCCAAAAATAGAAGAGAACGTTAAATAGCAATGAAGAACAAGAAATAGATGACTGAGACTTTTGACCGGGTATGCCACTTTTTGTTGTAAATTTGATCAATAAAAGGTTTCTCAACTAAATCCTATTTGATAAATAGCAGGTATGTTATAAGATATGGTACTAATGAATCCAGAATGTTCACTTCTACGTCCAAAATTCCACATGGCCCTAATCTAAGCAAAATTGTCTTCAATGTATCCATAAGTTATCAATATGGATCTGGGAGATATCCTGTCCTCATCTCTTTCCTCCAATCCCACGTTCATTTTACCTACTTCAAAGCCAACCAGTACGCCAGTCTGATCTTCCATGCTTTTAATTTTTTCACCAACCGGATACAATAGATTTTGTTTGAACATGTCTGGAGTATACGTCGAGAGTATGGTCTCTATATCGTAGGTACCTTATTGATAGGATAAACAACATTAAAACTATAACGTTTCCACTTCAAATTGGGACTAATAAACTTCAAATCGGCATTAACCAACTTCGGTTTCATTTGAGTATTGCCAATTTGAAAAATGAACAGATTCCTCTGAATACCGTTACCTCCCAATCACGGCTTCTTTGATACGGAGGAGCAATGTCTACGGCATAATATTTCTCTATAAAATCATCAATGGTCCAGTTGACGACCTCGTCCTACTTCAAATGGCACATACCAGCAACTAGTGGAAGGTCAAAAGAGACGATTATAGAACATCATATGAATTAAGTAGAGATTGTTTAAGTCCACTTTTTGTACTAGTACTGTTTGAATTATTACTTTTTTAATCTTTTGCAGGAGTTGCAAAAAAAATGTGACTAAGTTGATATCTATCCACTGTTGAGAGTACGGACGTTACAACGATCTTATAGTTTGTGAAAAATACGTTCGAATTCTCTTAGAACGTTGCCTCTTCTCTACGGTATCCATACGACCACTTACAACAAATATACAGAGCGTCACAGCTCGTATCCATAGCAACAATTCAGAGCATTCTCGACATAATGAGTAATGAATTAAAATATTGCTTTTTTGTGAAAAAACTCTAAAACAATTTGATTTAGGTGTCGGAAAATTTTGTCGCCAATTCGATCGAGGAACAAAAAATAGTGTATTTTATTTAAAAAAATATTTTTTTTTAATTTTAATACACGCTGAATAATATTAAATAAAAAATTCATTTCAGGTAAGAATTTTTATTTCAAAAAACACCTACGATAATATTCATACCTACAACTATTAGAATTTCGAAAAAGAATTTTTATCTCAAAAACAGTAACTGATAGACATCATATAGTCTTGATCTAAAAATTCAAAAATATGCATAGTATCATTTAAAATAAAAAGTGAATATCGACTTCCGGTATAACCGGAACCGCTAAAAGTCTAAAATAGACCGAAATCAATTACACATAATGAGTAATGAATTAAAATATTGCTTTTTTTTGAAAAAACTCTAAAACAATTTGATTTAGGTGTCGGAAAATTTTGTCGCCAATTCGATCGAGGAACAAAAATAGTGTATTTTATTTAAAAAATATTTTTTTAAATTTTAATACACGCTGAATAATATTAAATAAAAATTCATTTCAGGTAAGAATTTTATTTCAAAAACACCTACGATAATATTCATACCTACAACTATTAGAATTTTCGAAAAAGAATTTTTATCTCAAAACAGTAACTGATAGACATCATATAGTCTTGATCTAAAAATTCAAAAATATGCATAGTATCATTTAAAATAAAAAAGTGAATATCGACTTCCGGTATAACCGGAACCGCTGAAAGTCTAAAAATAGAACGAAATCAATTACACCTAATTCTAGATTTTCAAATTTTTGTTTTACCCAGAATTCAATGAACTTCTAATGAAAATCTTTTCAAAACTTTCATGGCATTCTTTTAGAATTGGTATCAAAAAAATTCCTTGATTGTTTCTTCTACGTTTTATTAATTTGTTTTTAACAACCGTTCACTAAATCAAAACGCTATTGTTGACTTCTTCAGGTTATTTGCAGTTTCGGTTCTGGATTGGTAATATTACTAGATAAAAGTTGGCATGTTCAGGTTTTAGTGGTTTTCCTTGAAGTAAATGCTTTGCCAAGACGAACCAATCCACTATTGCACACAGTTTCGTCACCACACTATACAGGTTTATACTGATCTTCTAGGGCACTATACATAACACTTACATCACAATACAATATTTATATAATGTACCATACGATTAAATAAATAAAACTAGATAAAAGTATTGATTGCTATCAAGACAATTAAAAATCGTTTAAGCTTTGCTGCACATTGTAAAAATGAAAATACTAGAACTAATTTCAGTGATAAAGCCATCAGCCAATCACATCATGTAACGCTGCTGTACACTGTTTCAAAATATACGGTAACATTGAAAATGTAACACCAAGAAGGCGCTGGAATTGTGAATGAAATTCGGCAGAAATATTCTTCTGATTTAAGAAAATAATTTACTAAAATTTCATAACAAAAACAAATCATGTTTATATTTAATAACGTGTTGAAGTCCATCTATTACAAACACACTCATTGACATCTCGTTGACATGTCTTTGCATTGAACTACTTAGTTTAACTATGTTATATTAGATTCTTCGAAGAAGATTAAAGAAAGTAAGATACGTCAAACGGGCATTATTTTTAAAAAAATTAGATTTTGCGTCCATTCTAAATATGGAAGAGTTGGAGACTAAGGGAGCGATCGACCGTACAGGGCCATGTTGATCATCATTTGTATCAGATACTACATTCTCTTCAACATAAACATCTCTTTTTTTAAAACGTTGCTTAGAATTTTGTAAAACACTTTCTTTTTGATAGTGCAGGAGTTATTCTCGTCATCTTCAGCTAGGCGACTTGGTATGTACTAGTCAAAGTCTGAAATAGGAAAAGGTTTTTCTGGTGCGGACCAAGCACGAGGGTCTCAGCAATTTTTTGTGAGCACAATCACGAAGTATATAACACAGCCACAAAACACCGGAAAACGATGTACAAAAACACCTGCTTCTTGATAATGTTATGTTACAACTTCGAATTTTTGTCGCATATAATAAAGAAATGGTTAAAAGTGAGATAGTTAGCCTAGACCAGTTCCTTGCATAAACAAAATATTGCGTTATCGTAGCAACGAACAATAACTTATTAGAAGTGTCAGTGTAAAGTTTGACGTCAAAAAAGTAAACCAGAGTCACGCAATAAATTAAATGAAAAAAGATGTCCACCGAAATTGTGAAAATCGAAAAATTAGAGTATCGAGCCATCATCAAGTACCTGTATTTAAAAGGGTTAAGAGGTAAGCAGATTTACGAAGATATGCTTAATACCCTTGGTGATCAATGTCCTTCGTATACGACCGTCAAAATTGGAATGCAAGCTTCAAAAGAGGTAAATTTTCCATTGAAGATGATGACCGATCGGGAAGGCCAGTTTCTGTGTCAGTCCCCGAAAATATCGATGCAGTTCATGACATGATTTTATCAGACCGTCGAATTGGGCTAAAACGGATATCTGAAGCACTGAATATTTCATACGAACGCGTTCATCATATGGTTCACGTCAATTTGGACATGAGAAAAATTGCTACAAAATGGATCCCCAAATGTTTGAATATTGACCAAAAGCGTGCAAGGGTAGAAGCATCGCGTTTGATCTGTGCTCGATTTGAAAACGATGTAGACTTCTTAAACCAAATTGTTACTATGGATGAGACTTGGGTACATTTCTATGATCCAGAAACAAAGCAACAATCGATGGAATGGCGACACTCTGGTTCTCCAAGAACTAAGAAGTTTCGTGTCCAAAAATCTGCTGGAAAAGTTCTTGCTTCAGTTTTTTGGGATTGCCATGGAGTAATCATCATTGATTTTTGGATAAGGGTAGAACAATAACTGCTAAAAGGGCATGATAAAGGAAAGCCTCCTTTTTAACATGGGTGTTTGAGATTGGCGGGGGCAAGTCCTTAATTTTTCAAAAAAAAAAATAAATTCAACGTTCAATATAATAAAGTAGGTATATCATAAATCGTAAACTTTAAGCCTCATTAAAATCGAAAAAAAAGCAAAAGAATGAAAAACTACTAAAAGGGCATAATAAAGAAAAGCCTCCTTTTTAACGTGAGTGTTTGAGATTGGCGGCGGCAGGTCCTTAATTTTTTAAAAACATAAATTCAGTGTTCAATATAATAAAGTAGGTATGTCATAGAACGTAAACTTTAAGTCTTATTAAAATCGAAAAGTAGCAAAAGAATGAAAAACTACTAAAAGGGCATAATAAAGAAAAGCCTCTTTTAACGTGGTGTTTGAGATTGGCGGCGGCAGGTCCTTAATTTTTTAAAACATAAATTCAGTGTTCAATATAATAAAGTAGGTTATGTCATAGAACGTAAACTTTAAGTCTTATTAAAATCGAAAAGCAGCAAAAGAATGAAAACTACTAAAAGGGCATCAATAAAGGAAAGCCTCCTTTTAATGTGGGTGTTTGAGATTGGCGGCGGCAGGCCTTAATTTAAAAAAAATTTACGTTCAATATAATAAAGTAGGTTATGTCATAGAACGTAAACTTTAACTCTTATTAAAATCGAAAAATACAAAAGAATGAAAAACTAAAAAGGGCATAAAAAGAAAAGCCTCCTTTTAACGTGAGTGTTTGAGATTGGCGGCGGCAGGTCCTTAATTTTTTAAAAACATAAATTCAGTGTTCAATATAATAAAGTAGGTATGTCATAGAACGTAAACTTTAAGTCTTATTAAAATCGAAAAGTAGCAAAAGAATGAAAAACTACTAAAAGGGCATAATAAAGGAAAGCCTCCTTTTTAATGTGGGTGTTTGAGATTGGCGGCGGCAGGCCCTTAATTTAAAAAAAAAATTTACGTTCAATATAATAAAGTAGGTATGTCATAGAACGTAAACTTTAACTCTTATTAAAATCGAAAAATAGCAAAAGAATGAAAAACTACTAAAAGGGCATAATAAAGGAAAGCTCCCTTTTTAATGTGGGTGTTTGAGATTGGTGGCGGCAGGTCCTTAATTTAAAAAAAAAAATTTTACGTTCAATATAATAAAGTAGGTATGTCATAGAACGTAAATTTTAAGCTTCATTAAAATCGAAAAAAAGCAAAAGAATGAAAAACTGCTAAAAGGACATGATAAAGCAAAACCTCCTTTTTAACGTGGGTGTTTGAGATTGGCGGCGGAAGGTCCTTAATTTTTCAAAAAAAAAAAAATTCAACGTTCAATACAATAAAGTAGGTATGTCATAGAACGTAAATTTTAAGCCTCATTAAAATCGAAAAAAAGCAAAAGAATGAAAAACTGCTAAAAGGACATGATAAAGGAAAACCTCCTTTTTAACGTGGGTGTTTGAGATTGGCGGCGGAAGGTCCTTAATTTAAAAAAAAAAAAATTCAACATTCAATATAATAAAGTAGGTATGTCATAGAACGTAAACTTTAAGCCTCATTAAAATCGAAAAAAAGCAAAAGAATGAAAAACTACTAAAAGGGCATAATAAAGGAAAGCCTCCTTTTTAATGTGGGTGTTTGAGATTGGCGGCGGCAGGTCCTTAATTTAAAAAAAAAAATTTTACGTTCAATATAATAAAGTAGGTATGTCATAGAACGTAAACTTTAAGTCTTATTAAAATCGAAAAATAGCAAAAGAATGAAAAACTACTAAAAGGGCATAATAAAGAAAAGCCTCCTTTTTAATGTGGGTGTTTGAGATTGGCGGCGGCAGGTCCTTAATTTAAAAAAAAAATTTTACGTTCAATATAATAAAGTAGGTATGTCATAGAACGTAAATTTTAAGCTTCATTAAAATCGAAAAAAAGCAAAAGAATGAAAAACTGCTAAAAGGACATGATAAAGCAAAACCTCCTTCTTACGTGGGTGTTTGAGATTGGCGGCGGAAGGTCCTTAATTTTTCAAAAAAAAAATTCAACGTTCAATATAATAAAGTAGGTATGTCATAGAACGTAAATTTTAAGCCTCATTAAAATCGAAAAAAAGCAAAAGAATGAAAAACTGCTAAAAGGACATGATAAAGTAAAACCTCCTTTTTAACGTGGGTGTTGAGATTGGCGGCGGAAGGTCCTTAATTTTTCAAAAAAAAAAAAAATTCAACATTCAATACAATAAAGTAGGTATGTCATAGAACGTAAACTTTAAGCCTCATTAAAATCGAAAAAAAGCAAAAGAATGAAAAACTACTAAAAGGGCATAATAAAGGAAAGCCTCCTTTTTAATGTGGGTGTTTGAGATTGGCGGCGGCAGGTCCTTAATTTAAAAAAAAATTTTACGTTCAATATAATAAAGTAGGTATGTCATAGAACGTAAATTTTAAGCTTCATTAAAATCGAAAAAAAGCAAAGGAATGAAAAACTGCTAAAAGGACATGATAAAGCAAAACCTCCTTTTTAACGTGGGTGTTTGAGATTGGCGGCGGAAGGTCCTTAATTTTTCAAAAAAAAATTCAACATTCAATATAATAAAGTAGGTATGTCATAGAACGTAAACTTTAAGCCTCATTAAAATCGAAAAAAAGCAAAAGAATGAAAAACTGCTAAAAGGGCATGATAAAAGGAAAGCCTCCTTTTTAACGTGGGTGTTTGAGATTGGTGGCGGCAAGTCCTTAATTATTCAAAAAAAAAATAAATTCAACGTTCAATATAATAAAGTAGGTATGTCATAGAACGTAAACTTTAAACCTCATTAAAATCGAAAAAAAGCAAAAGAATGAAAAACTATTAAAAGGGCGGCGGCATGTCCTTAATTTTTCAAAAAAAAAAAAATTGAACGTTCAATATAATAAAGTAGGTATGCCATAGAACGTAAACTTTAAGCCTCATTAAAATCGAAAAAAAGCAAAAGAATGAAAAACTACTAAAAGGGCATAATAAAGAAAAACCTCCTTTTTAACGTGGGTGTTTGAGATTGGCGGCGGCAGGTCCTTAAATTTTCGAAAAAAAAATAAATTCAACGTTCATTCTAATAAAGTAGGTATGTCATAGAACGCAAACTTTAAGCCTCATTAAAATCGAAAAAAAGCAAAATAATGAAAAACTGCTAAAAGGGCATGATAAAGGAAAGCCTCTTTTTTAACGTAGGTGTTTGAGTTTCACAGCGGCAAGTTCTTAATTTAAAAAAAATTAATTCAAAGTTTAATTAGGAGATTGGCGGGGGTAAAACCTTAATATTTCAAAAAAATAAATATATATTGAACGTTCAATTTAGTAAAGTACGTATTGAAGGCAACATTTAAGCCTCATTAAAATCGAAACAAAGCAAAAATATACAAAATGGTCAAAATAGTCTGATGGAGAAAACCTCCTCTTTAACGTGATGTTCAATTTAGTAAAGTATGTATTTTATTGAACGCAAAGTTTAAGCATCATTCAAATAAAAAAACAGCAAGTGTGAAAAACGGCTAAAAAGGCCTGATAAAGGAAAGCCTCCTCTTTAACGTGGTGTTTGAGATTGGCGGCGGCAAGTCCTTAATTTAAAAAAAAAATTGAAAGTTCAATTTAGTAAAATAGAAAAACCGCAAAAATGTGAAAAACGGCTATAAAGACCTGATAGAGGGAAGCCTCCTCTTGAACGTCGTGTTTGAGATTGGCTGCGGCAATACCTTTATTTTTCAACAAAAAAAAATAAATTCAAAGTTCAAATTTGCAACAGTACAACAGAATGCAATCTTTAAGCCTCATTAAAATCGAAAAACAAACATATGGAAAACGAAAAATAGCCAGATAGAGAAAAGCTTCCTCTTTAACGTAGTGTTTGAGATTGGAAGCAAAAGAATGAAAAACGGCTAAAAGGGCATGACAAAGGAAAGCCACCTTTTTAACATGGGTGTTTGAGATTAGCGGCGGAAAGTTCCTACTTTAAAAAAAAAAAGTTGGTAAAGTACGTATGTTATAGAATGCAAAAATTAAGTCTCTATAAAATAAAAAAAGGAAAAAATATAAAAAACGACTAATAGCTTCCTCTTTAACATGGTGTCTGAGATTGGCGGCGGCGGGTCCACAATTTTTCAAAAAAAAAATTCACGTACCTATTTAATTGAACATAATCTTTAAGCGTCATTAAAATCGCAAAAAGCAAAACTATGAAAAACGGCTAAAAAGGTCTGATAGATGAACGTGGTGTTCAAAGTAGAGTAAGTATGTAATAGAATGCAAACTTTAAGCCTCATTAAAATTGAAAAAAAGTAAAAGTATGAAAAACGGCCAAAAGAGCCTGATAAAGAAAAGCCTCCTCTTTAACGTGGTGTTTGGGATTGGCGGCGGCAAGTATTAAATTTTTCAAAAAAAATATTAATCGAAAGTTCAATTTGTTATGTAAAGTTCCGTAGGTGACTTTGTGATTAATTATTAACTATGTATAAAAATAATTGAAATGTGTTAAAACATTATGATTTAATTTTTAAATACAAATTTTAATATAATTTTCACTGAGTTTATCGTTAAAATGATGCCGCGGAGTGTACATCCCAATCCAATGTAACTTCAGCCTGATATATAAATATAACCTAAAAATGAACGGAAATGAATGCTTTGTTTGCTGTTGTAGTAAATGGTAAAGGGTTGGTCAGCGAGTTCTAAAAGAACTTATTTAGTTGAAAGGTTCAGAATTTGCAAAATTTAAAACGGAAATAACAAAACAAGATTTAGAAAGACATACGCTAGATAGCTCGAATTCTAACCTAAACTTCGTATTAGCTGACTGACTTTGTTAACAGTTACCAAATATCAAAGTAAATTCCTAGACCCACGCACAGTCCATTTTTTTTATTTGAACACTCGTTGTATTGACATACTTTTGCAACTCGATTTGCGTTATATGTATAAAATTGAAATTATTTCCTATGAGTAAATTTGTAATTTTGAAATTTAACTCCCTCAGTTATGCCGCCTCAAGGATAAAATAAGTTATAAATTAAGTAAGTGGGCCTTTCTATTAACGTCTTATAGCATTTTTTAGTTTTCTGCTATCCAGTTATGTTTGAATATTTAGAAATGTTCATTAGTATTCGTATTCTTCTTTCTTTTTTCACACTAACAACAAAAATACTTTTTTAAAGACTTGTCAGATAGCAATCCTTCTGTACTATTAAATAGTTAATTAATTAATGTGTAAAGATAAGTATTATTTGAAGAATTGTAGACAAAACAAACCAAATAGGTTCAGGATGAGCAGTCTTCAAGAAACGCTAAAGAAAATCCAGGACAATTATACTTATCAAAAAATTGGTTGATTGTGTTGTGTTTTCAAAATTGATTTATAAATAATGCAGTTTGTATTATCTACAATTCTAACTGCATGCTGATTCCAATGAGTCACCCAAGTTACCAGGTGCACAATAAGTGTTTAGATAAGCAAGTTACTACAAGTATGCCGAAAATATCAACAAATTCTTCTTACGATAAAAAAAATAGAACACCCGGGGGCTTTCAAAAATAACTAAACCATACCAAATTTTCCCACAATAAAGTTATTAAAACAGTAAAACGGACAAGGATATAAATAAAAACAATTGTGAGGTAAGCAATTACCACGTAATTTACTGTAACTGTACATAAAATAAAAATAAAGTAAGGTGCTATCGCATTGTCCGAAATGTACAGGGGTCGCGATAAAATGAGGATAATCATTTATCATCGAAGACAACGATAAACCATTGTTTGTGTTTTGGAAGTAAAATTAAGAAGGTAAACAAAGCAGTTTGTAAATCCGAAATGTTTAATTAATTATTCAATTAGCCTCATTTAGTAATTAAAAGTACATATTATTTTAATTAGATAAATCCTAGTCTAGTTTAATGTTATGAATGTGCGACTATTTTTGCGCAGAACCAGAATTTTTATTTGCAATGCAAGCAATTGAATTGTATTGTTCTCTTTATGAAAGCAAAAGTGTTTTTTGCGGACGAAATTGGCACGGTTTTATGACAACAGTTTTTTATCTCCAATGCCAATGTGTTCACTTACTGTGTCATCGATAAGAAAATTTAAATTTCCGTTTTCGTCGAAGTATTAAAAATTAAATAACTTACATGTTTTTTCGCGCTAATTATCCTAATAAGCATTTTCCGAAATTTTCACGCACCCACAATTAACCAGAGTCTCGCGTCACTAATAAAGTTGGAAAACGAGTGAAAAACTACAGTAGCACACAGGTGAATTCGCATGTAGTAACTCGCACGCGGAAACAACGACTGCGGCCACACGTGTTGTTCTTTCAAACCTTCGGTCGGCGATTGTGAATCGACTTAAGAAGTAACGTATTCAGCGGAAACTATAAGCGCTGGAAAGAGACGGATGGCGTCGTGAAATATGTTTTGACTACCTTTGCACAAATAAAATAGAACCAATGCAGAAATTAAACACGTATTGTAAATTTCAATTGAAATGACTGCGATTGTTTTAATTTTGAATAATCGATTTTTGTTTAACAGAGAATTGTACGTGTGCTAGAGTCGTACACTAAGGGTTGATAACCGCGAACATGAATTATAAACATAAATATTCACCTTTATATACTTGCGACCCTTTAATGTACCAAAGGTGTGTACTTTATGTATCTTTATATACAATTTTGTTACGCGCAGTTCGCCGTCATTTAAAATTGTTTTTTCGACCAGTTTAAATATAGATTGTAATCAATTTTATTTCTGTCAAACCCCACTGAAAAAGCTGTAAAAATCGGTGATGATAAGCCCATCACATCCTATACAGGGTGATCTGCGTAGAACGTGCATTAAAAGTTTTTTTCGGTATGCAGCCATAATAGATCATTTTCGTTCTACCTGAAATATTTTCAGACCTTCAGCTACTACAGGGTGTGCCAAAATTGCTATCAACTTTCTTATTTTAAATGCAAACCTATATGATGCTCTTAAATTATTAAAAAAAAAATAGAATAAGAACCTATTCCCACATTAAAATTAAGCAAGACTGAAACTCCGATGCAACTCAAACATTTAGCTAATCTTCATTCTCAACTAAAAATGCGTCAAGAAAATGGTGAAAATAACTTTGACGATAAAATAAATATAGTGTGAGTGTATTCAATTTGTATTCAATATTTATTTTCTCTTAAATTTTACAATTTATAACAAAAGATTCGGTTATAAACTTAACTAGACCATAAAATAGAAAAAATAAATAACTTAATATTCCACTAAATTATAATCCAACAAATTCCTGTTTCCTTCTTCCACCCCCCATCCCTCTCTTTTCTAAACTTTCAATATTTCTCTTTTCCTCCCTCCATCACTTTCCTCCTCTCCACCACCTCCCTCATCCATTGTTTTCCTTCCCCTTTTCTCCTAGTAGTAACTTCCATTCATCCCCATACAACCTGCATAATCTCTCCTCATCACTCATCCAATATATATTTTCATTTTCTTCGTTTCCCATTCTGAACCTTGCAATCATTCTTATTTCATTCATTTCTTTTCCATCTGTTATGTACCTTGGTGTCTTGTCTGTCATTATTTTTATGTATTTCTCGTTATATTTTCCTTCCTTTATTTTTGCCCTTCTTTCCTGCTTCTGTGTATCTTTATCTCTTTTAATTATTTCTTCCTCCATCTTTCTCCCCTCCTCTCTTAATCTCTTTATCTCTTCTCTCGCCTATCCCACTCTTTCATAGTATTTTCTTCTTTTTTCTTCCCCATATTTTACCTTCTGTGACTCGACCTCTTTCCAACATTCATATACTATTTCATTTTCCATCCTACTTCCCATTTTTTCTTCATACCTTACTGAAATTCTTCCTGCTTGTATCCTTATTTTTTCTATTTCTAGCTCTTCTTCCACTATATACCCGGGTGTCTCCTTCTCTAGGCCTAACGTCCACCTCCAGTATTTCTCCTGTATCTTCTCAAGCTCTTGTCATTCCCTCCAATCCCAAATCTCCGCTCCATAACAGTACCACACTTCTTACCAACTTTTCAAACATCCATCTCCTTTTCTCTATATCTTTACCAAATATCCTTTCCCCTAACCCCCATACTTGTCCTACTATTCAATTTCCTTTCATTTTCATATTTCTTCATAAATTTAACTACTCCTCTCATCTCTTCTTCATTTCTCGCTATTGCCACAAGGTCATCCGCGTATGCTAAAACCTATATCTTTTTCCTTCCTACTACTATTCCTCCTACTTGATTTTTTTCCATTTCCTCCTCCAGATCACTAATATATATCGAAAATAAGCTTGGACTTAGTGGACATCCCTGTTTTAGTCCCTTTCCGTCCTAAATTCTCTACCTAGCTTCCTCCCTACCCTCGTTCTACACCTTGTTTCTTCGTATATTTCCTCTATTGCATTTTTATATCTCTGTTTATCCCTACCTCCTCCATCCTTTTCCATAATCCCCCTCTTTCCACATTATCAAATGCCGCTTTAATGTCTAGAAATATTGCGTACATCTTTCCTTCTTTCTTTGCTAACTCTTTATTGACTATGTGCTTTAATATGCATATTGTCTATCGTTCCTCTTCCTTTCCTAAATCCTGCTTGCCAATCCAGTATTATATTCTTTTCTTCTATTTCTTTTTCCAATTTTTTCTAACTATTTCCGCATATATCTTATAGCCCACATTCATTATACTCACTCCTCTATAGTTGTTCGCTTCCTTCCTATCTCCCCCCTTGTAAATTGGGCATGTTATTGCCTCTTTCCATTTTCTGGTAACCCTTCTCCTT
The DNA here is from genome assembly GCA_030710515.1 of Abscondita cerata. Lineage (NCBI taxonomy): Eukaryota > Metazoa > Arthropoda > Insecta > Coleoptera > Lampyridae > Abscondita > Abscondita cerata. The sequence continues at coordinate 105,323 of JALBCR010000555.1, read as the reverse complement.
TCCATATTTTTCGTCTTCTCTTACTTTTTTCTCATTCCTTCTCCAATGTGCCTCCATTGTTCTCCTTGTATTCCATCCGTCCCTTCTGCTTTTCCTTTTTTTACTTTATTTATTGCTCTCCATTTCTTCTTTTCCTATTCCACTCTCTCTGTGTCTTATCCTTTTTTTCTAACTTCTTCATTTCTTGCTTTTTTTTTCACTCTCTCCTACTAGCTTCTTACAATGTTCTTCCCATTTCTGCCCATCTATATTTGCTTCCGTCCTTCCTCCTTTTTTCCTCTTTTTATTAATGAATTCCCATGCCTGTCCTTCATTTTTAATTTCTCTAATCTTTATCTCGGTTTGTTTTTTATGCTCTTCTTTATTTTATGCACATATTCCCTTGAAATTTACTTTTAACCTTCTGTATTCATATATCTCTATCTTTCCTTTTTTCAATTTCCTTCTTCCTTTTCTTAATTCTTTTTCTACTTCTCGCATTATCCGTTTCATCAATCTTTTCTTTTCCCTAATTCTTGTTTTCTTAATCTATACTTTCTCTTCTCTGTTGCCATTTCCATCCTGGCTGTAATTCTCTCCATCTCTTCCTCCACCTCTCCTTTAGTATTTACTTCCCTTCCATTTTCTCTTTATATCTTTTTATACTCTCTTCAGTCCATACTTTCTTTTCTCTCCATGCCTCTTCTTGTTCTTGTACCTCTTTCTCCCCTCTTCCAGCATGACTACTTCTAGCGGCTGATGGTCCGATTCTATCTCCTCTCCTATTTTTAGTGATTCTATGTCCTCCTTACTTTTTTCGTTTTTAATCACATAATCTATTACTGACTGGCCTCTTTCTCCTACATATGTAAAATTCCCTTTTCCTTCTTCTTCTAAAAATACGTTCATTATTGTCCAACCTCTTTCTTTGCATAGTTCTATCAACATTTTTCCTTGTCCGTTTACTTTCTTATCCATTGATATCCTACTTCTTATCTCTCCATTTACCATTATTCCTCCCTCCTCTCCTATCCTAGCATTCAAATCTCCTATAATCAACTTGCCTTCATCCCTTTCTTCTATTGCCTTTTCTATAATTGCTTTCGTTGTGTCCATTTTCTTTCCATATATCGTAAGAATATTATATTTTCTCCTTTTTTCGTCTTTACTCTAATTTTGATCATCCCATCTATATTTTCTTCTTCCATTTCCTTTTCTATTTCCCATTCTTTTCTTACCCCCACTATTAGTCCTCCTTTCGCCCTGCCCTTCCTCTCTTTTCTTTTTGCATTCTGAATTTCCCATACATATTCTTTCGGCATCTTATCTTTCCATGTACTCCATTCTTTTCCTCCATCCAAGTTTCTACTAAACCTACCATTTTAAAACCCTTTATATAGTTCCAAAATCTACACCTTTGTTTTTTAACCCCGCAATGTTCCAAAATAAGATCTTATTTTTCTCTTTATTTTTACCCCCCCACCCTTTTTTGCCCTTTTTTTTGCCCTCCCCCACTTCTCAATTTTTAGTTTTTTGGTGTCCATTTTCTTATCCTACCCTCGTTCTCCACCCATCTTCTTTCAGTATGAGTGTAAAGTATGGAATAAAATTCATTAAATTTTTATCCCTATTTTTATGCAATTTTAATTTTTAAATTCCCATCCATGGTATAAATCAACCCTTTCTATCTCCAACAGTAGCGGCGCAACAAGGGGCAACTTAAAATTTTAAATGGCAATGGGGGTCAAAAGTTACATTTTCGGAAAGACCATTTCATCCTCTATTCAGCAATGTAAGCATCTTTAAGATCGGTCGATTAGAACAGGAAAAAGTAACTCTTTAATAATCCAAAACACTTCCCTGAAAGCATTACACAAACCCCCACCTATTCGCATAAATACAATCACAACCAGTATAAGTGCAACGGAAGGCAATTTGAAAATGGAAAATTAATTAGTAATTATTTCTGTTTGAATTTTTGTTAATAATCAATGGAAACAATTGAATTCTGAAAACCTTACACAAATAATACAAATAGTAATGAAGAAGATGCTCAACCTGACAGATAGCCAAACGATGTTTGTTTAATTTGTTTTTTATCGAATTCTTGCCTTTAAGTGGTTGATGTTGTCAGGTTTTGTTCTGTATACTTTTTTTTGTAAGATGTTTTTGCTTTTGCTTATCGCACTATCGTGGTACTATTTTAATATGAATCAGTTTTGTCAGTCAAAATTTGATTGAACTGCCATATTACCTTAGATCTATTAAGTTATACAAAATGGTCCAATTAACTAAAAAAGAAAGGATTGAAATTTTGATTATGCTCAGTTGTGGTGATAAGAACCGCTCTCAGACGAAAGTCTGCACTTTATTTAATAACAAATATTCTGGCAAAACTATCACTCAATCGGCAATCAGTAAATTACAAACCAAGTTCTAGGAAGAAAATGTTAGAGATCGGCCCAAAACTGGGCACCCAAAGGTTTCTGTTGATACTAGGCTTGATACGTTAATTGCCCTCCAAGAATAACCACATAGAACAACCCCTGAATTAACTTTAGAAAATGGAATAAGTCAGAGATCAGTGATTAAGTATTTAAAATTTGAAAAATAGCATCCTTATAAGTTTAAGCTTAAACATTAGTTAAGTGAAGATGATCCAGATCGTCGAATAGAGTTCTGCGAGACAATGATAGAAATGTGTTGGGGTTGGCGGCTAGAATAATTTTTACGGACGAAGCGACGCGATGTTCACTTTTAAGGGAGATGTAAATCGTCAAAGGTTGCGATACTGGGCTTCTGTAAAATTTATTGTTTAGACGGGAATAGTGGAAGACAGAATTTTGGGTCCCTATTTCTTTGAGGATAATTTAACAGGAAAAAAGATATTTAGAGTTATTAAAAGACCTCATCTCACTATGCTAGACGTAACTTTTTAGACAATACTTTTGCCGATCATTGGATTGGGCGACGAGGCCTCTGAAATGGTCCGCGCGTTCACCGGACTTATTCCTGTTATTTTATAGAGACATTTAAAAAACAAAATATACATAACAAAACCTAACAACATCGACGACTTGAAGGCAAGAATTAGGCACGCAATTAGGCAAATTACACCACAGATGATTCGGAATGTTCGAAATAAACATCGTTGGGCTATCTGTCAGGACATTGGCGGAGCACAGTTTAAACAATTTGTCCATTGAAATGATTTTATTTGTATTGTTTGTTTAAAGTTTTCAGAATTTATTATTTCGTTAATTATTATTAATATAAATATTAAACAGAAATATTTAATGTTGAAACATTTAAACTATTTTCTTCTTGTTTAATGACCATGAAAGTGGTTACACTGTCAATAGAAGAATACGATTTAACCAAACATGTAACCTTTTTATCCTTATTGTCTTTAAATAAATTTCAAATTGCCCAAAATACGCCACTGGTTGAGATACAAACGTATAATTTATACCCAAAAAAATTTCCTAAAGAAAGTGGACTTCAGGAAACTATTGCTTGTTTCGATTATTATTAATACAAAATACAAATAGACATTAATATAATGCTAAAAATATTCAAAGCAATTTTTTTAATTTTCCTGTTCTAATCGACAGATGTTGAAGATGCTTACATTGCTGCACAGAGGATGAAATAGTCTTTCCGAAAATGTAACTTTTGACCCCTATTGCCATTTAAAATTTTCAAGTTGCCCCCTGTTGCGCCGCCAGGTGGAAGGGTTGATTTATACCAAAAGATGGGAATTTAAAAATAAAAATTGACCTATCCGAGGAAAATTGCATAAAAATAAGGATAAAAATTTAATGAATTTTATTCCATACTTTACACTCACACTGTATATGGTGAACCGCAGATAATTGTTGTATCAAAAAACTGAACATTGAACCGGCTACGAAACTAGTTCATATCTAATACCAAAACGTTAGAGGACATTGAACAAAACTAAATGATCTGAAAATTGCAAATTTTGTTGATGAAGTTGATTTAATGTCACTTTCTGAAACTTGGCTGAGTACTGAGATGTTAAACTCAGAATTAGGGTTTTACAACATAAATGTATACCGTAAAGATAGATCACCCGAAATTGCTAAAAGAGGAGGTGGAGTGTTAATCGGTGTTAATAATAAATATTTTTCAAGAATTATACCCACACCCTACCCAGAAATTCAGCAATTTTTCGTGTCATGCAGCATTGGGCTTAAAAATATTATTGTCGGTTGTTTTTTTTTCTCCCCCAAACAGTAGTTCTGAGTATTATGTTAAGTTAAGTAAAACCTTAGAAAAATTATTACAGACATATAAACCTCAGACTTCTTACTTGTGGGTGATTGGAATTTACCTCATGTGTCCTGGAACATTACTGAAGACAAAATTGTTTCAGTTCATGGTAAAAACACTTTATGTGTAGAAAGTCTTTGTGAAATCTTAAATTTATGTAATATGTTTCAATTTAATTGCGTTAATAATAATGACGGTAGAATGCTAGATTTAGTTTTTAGTAATATTAGTAATATATCTGTTGAACGTAGCTTAGAGTATTAGTCTCAGAAGATAAATATCATCCCTCCTTGTTAATATCTTTTAAATTCTTGTTTTACAGTTCGTTTCTAAGTTTTCACCATTATTATTATGATTTTCGAAATGTTAACTATTTAGATTTCTATTTTTATATCTACTATTGATTGGAATTATCTTTTAACCTTAAATATAAACGAAGAACAATTTCTACAATATTTTGTACGAAGGTTTTAGGTCTTATATTCCTACTAGTAACCAAACCCATTTGAAAATGGGCCTAATCTAGACAAACCTGAAATTAAAGACGTGAGGTCATCGCCCAGGTCAGAGGTCAAAGGTCAGGTCACCTTGTGACCACGCCTAAGATCAGCGCCTGGACCTCCTAAACAATTTGACGTATCGATTTCCGAAATTGGTTTAGCCGTTTCGGAGGAGAAGACGAACATACAGAGAGACAGACAGACAGACAAACCGGGTCACGATTTTATGTGTGTAGATTATTTATTCGTAAGCAGTAAGAAAATCTTTCCTCGGTGGTACTCTTCTGAGCTAAGGGAAACAATCCATACTAAAAAATTCTACCATAGATTATACAAAATCACTAATAATCTTTTTTAGTACAATGACTTTTCCAGACTACGTAATAAGTGTAAACTTACTTCTAGTCTGTTTTAAAGATCATATGAATCATGTTCAATCTAAAATTAAAATGAATCCTAAGTATTTTTGGTCATATGTGTGTTAGAAATTAAAATTTAAAAACATTTGCTTCATTATTTAGAAGCATTTTCGATTTCTGGTATTTTTGACAATATGTTTTCTTTAAAAAATGTGATTAAAGTAGTTTAAATGCACAATAAATGTTATTTAGGTGATACATCTTAATTATGGGCAAAAATTGTTTGTCTAACCTAACTTTTTGCAAATACCTCAAAATGGAATATTTTAAAATAACATTTCCATAGAGAATTAAATTCTCTATAGGTGCTAATTATTTTTTAACAAAATATTTAAAACAATCAGGGCCAGTTGTATCAAACTCGGTTAAATTTAACCGTAGGTTAAAAACAATAGTATCAAAGGATTATACATAGTAACGATTGTTTTTAACCTACGGTTAAATGTAAACGAGTTTGGTGCAACTGGCCCTTAATGTTTTCTTATAACAGTTTATTTAAGCAGGATTTGAAAAAGCAACTTATCCAATAAAAACACAAGCCCCAGGAGAGGATTTTAATCGCATAAAAGCCCTTCATCTGCTCATAAATCCATTCCTACAAAAATTTTTATAATAAATAAATAAAAATAAATTTTTAAAAAAAAAAAATAAAAATAAAAAAATCAGACTTCCTGCTTTTAGAACCTTCAAGAGGTCTTTGGATTCAATAACTACTACTTCATCAGGAAGCATTGTTTTTCTTTCAATTTTCATTAATTTTGGTTTAGGTTTTTCATATCTTTAGTTTGTTTTGATTCTGGAACTTTTGTTTTTAACTTCTTGGGCGTCCAGCCTTTTCTTCATCGAGTTTATTTGTAATATCCGCTTCGAGTTCCGTAACTGTATCGATCTCTTCATCATTTTGAGGTTTAATAATTTCTTAGTCTTCGTTGGCTTTTCTTTATCTTGTACAACTTCTTGAACTTTCTCTTCTGCGTCTATTAGAACTAGCTGTACTTCCTGGTAAATTTCTTACATGTTGTCTTTCTGTTTTTCCCTACTTTTATTAATTTTCTTAAAAGTTTAATCATCCTTTAATTTTTATTCTCAGATACCGGTTTTACTTGCGTAATTTCTTCAACTCCTTCAATCTTATCAACTTCAGGCACGTCGGACTTGTATTGTAGGTCTTCCAAAGTTTGATAACTGTTTTCGTCTTTGGTTTTCAAAATTTTTTTGGTATGTTGTCTAGGATTATCGCGGATTCTGTAGGTGCAGCACAGTTTCCGTCGTTTCTATATGCTGAGTTGTTGAATTTGTTGATCTTCTATAGTTGGAACCATGTTTTGAAGAACTATCTCTCGTCGGAAGTAATTCTTGTTTGGTATGGTTTTGTCAACATCCACCATTGCTGTTTTCTCTATCGCGCTATCGACTCTATCAATATCGAAGGGTTCAAAAGGTGCTAACTTAGGCTGTTCTTTATCAGGTTGATCTGGCTTGTCTTTTATTTCTTCTGGCTTAGACTTCGGAATCTTTTCCGAAGTATCTTCGTGTGTCCGGTTGTTCAACAGCGATATTTTTAAGATTTACATCTTTTAATTCTTTGCTATGTTTAGGAACCTTTCCTTTGACAATACGTATGGGTTTTAGTTCATCTTCTTGTTGTTTAGATTTCTTTTCATATTTAAGCAACTTTGCCGACAGGTATGTAAAGCAGTTACATAGTCGATTCTTCAATAATTATAGCCAACATCACGGTTGGCAAGTATAAAAATTTCGAATCGCCTGCAGTAAAGTACGCAAGAGGTTGTACAATAGCAAACAAACACTGAGAATCACCCGACAGCTGTTTCGTCCTTTTGGGACTCTTCAGAAGTGAGAGAACTCGAGTGTAAGTTCACTATTGTACAAACGCGTGCTGTCGACTATATGCCCTACTGAAGGGATCATAATATTTATACGATAAGTTTTTCGACATCTAGTGTCGACTCGTGAAAGCGTTCACGTACGCAAATGTAAGCAACTTTGCCGACAGGTATGTAAAGCAGTTACATAGTCGATTCTTTAATAATTATAGCCAACATCATAGTTGGCAAGTATAAAATTTCGAATCGCCTGCAGTAAAGTACGCAGTACAGTACGTGTATACCCTGAATAGGAATTTCCGCAAAAAATCTTAAATTAATTGATTACCTCAACCCGTATTAATGCGTATTACGAAGCAAAATCATTTTGTTTTTAAATTTTATTAAAACTGTTGACATTCATTTTCCGTACCATGAACGGGTATACATAATATTAAAGATACAAAATAATTTGTGAATGAAATTAAAATAAAGCACTTTGGGGTTGTTAAACATTTCAGTTCTAACTTAGTTCAACAAATTGTTAAGTTAGTTGTATATTAGATTTTCAAATATTAATACCATTTAATCACGAAATATGTGAAGTCATAAATATTTCAATACTATATGTACGTTTTACGTCAAAATCCTTCCCTGATTTTAGTTACAACAGCTTCTGTTTATTTAACAAACACATTCTTTCTTGTCAAATAATACGTACTTTTAATGAAACATAAGTTTCAGAATAGTTCTGGGTACAATGTGTCACATCTATTTTGGTGTCCCCCTTAAAATAACATCATCAAAAATTGCAAGAAGGTGTGGAGTCGCAACTTCACCTTCAGGTAAAATTAATAATTTGACAGTAATTGTCCTGTTATTGAACCAATATAAGGATAGTCACAACATTACAACAATAACATACATCACGTCAGAAACTTTTACATATTTTTAGTTACTAATTCCTTAGAATAATTAACAAACATGTATACCAAACTTTTGATAAATGATATTAAGTTAAGTAATTTATACAATTTAAGTAATTTTTGACATATCTTATTAGCTAGTAGATGTTGACGTTGTGTGTATTAATGACTACCTTCAACAAAAATTTTATGATCAATGGCGTCCTAAAAACAGTGTTTATCAAGCTCGTACACGAAAATACGTAATGCAATCTAAAATGGCTTTTAGTTTAATTAATATCATACGTTGCGTGATCGTATTGATAAAATTTGGAACAATCTGATATTGTGGAAGTAAAAGTAACGTATTTATTAGTTCGTTTTCTATGGACTCTAAACGTAGACGTCTTAATTATTACACAATTACTTTAGTTTCCGGTATTTATTTAGTAACATGAAGTGCTCTTACCGGTTGAAATCGAAACAAAACGATTTTTCCGAGTGCGGTTAAAATGGTGATATCTTAGACATTGACTTTCATCGAGTACTTTCTTTTATGTTATTCACATAGTTATTCATTACATAAAATTTTAATTGTAGATGTTTGAGGTAAACGGAAATAAAATCTTATCGCCATCGTTGAATGTAAAGACTTTTCAACAATTACTTAGAACGATTAATTTTAAAAGATAATGTAAATAATCTGAAATGACCAAATTGTATAAGAAAATTTCATTAATTAATTAAGAAAAAGTTATTTTTTATGAGAAAAAATTTCATCGGAAAAAAGTGTTGCGGAAAACAGGAAAAAACAAAAAGAAAAAAGATAAAATACAGTATTGTATGCAAAATTCTATCGACAAAATTATCAAAAATAAAATTATTGGAAGAATTCGGGATCAAAACAAATAGTACCTACAAAACACATCAACCTCTATCCCAAAGAAAAATCAGATAAACGACGAAACTGTGCAAAGATGAAGATTTAAACAGTCGTAAAAACAGGGCTTTAATGCAATATGTTGTAGAGGGTATTACGGACTGGTTTTGCATAGGACCAAGACCCACAAGAATAGGGCTGTCGGGGGCCTATTTCGTTTTCGGTGAACCACCCTGTATTTTATGTTACCAAAAGGCAAATTGTGTAGCTTATATTAAATAACACTGTACAAAAAAGTAAATTGTGAGTGATACAATAGACCTTTAATAAGTTAATATTTACCAATTAGTCCACTAATTAATTCGGACCAAAGTGTTACACGTGGAGGAGAAAATATCAAGGGATAATTCTCGTTTCCCGTTACAATATAAGGTAATTAATTAATATTAATATCAAATAATGCTTATTGAACTGCATTCTGTATCTTTGAGTCTTCTTTGCCATGAAATGCGACTTCCAGGTAACATTTTGATCTATGATTAGTCCGAAGTACTTTACGAGGATGTTAATTGGCAGTTGCATGTTATTTAGAGTGACTGGAATACACCTAATGTTTCAGTTAGTAAAAGTGATTTGCATAGGCAGCCGTGAATATGAAGTATCATTCCGAAAGGTACATATTTTTTTCTCTTCTTCTCTTCAAGGCTTATATAGATGTTTTTAATGATCATTGTTGTATAGAAGAATAGCTTTCACAAAAACTGAATTAGTGAATAAGCATTACTGAGTTTATTTCAGTATCTTCCAAAATTCTGGATGCACTGGATGTTAGACCGATGTGTTACGAATCGTAGAGAACAGCCGGGACCGCATAACCTCGCTTTTTAGTGTAGTTATAGCCATGAGCGAGAAGAACGTATCAGTGTCTGTTGCGCAACGCATCATTATTCGTCTTATGGTGAAAGATAATGTAAAAACAGCGAAAATGTATCGAAAATTACTCAAACAGTTCGAGGATGAGTGCCTCTTATAGACTCAAGTGTATAAATGGTGTTCCGCTTTCCGAAAAGGCCGAGAACTGGTGACAAACTTGCCACATGCGCGGCGCCCCAGAACAAGATTTAACGGTGAGAACGTCAGCGATGTAGAAAAGCTCATTTTGGAAGACCCACGCAATACTGTACGCGATATGGCTGAAGAATTGGGCATCAGCGTAGGTACTATTGAGGAAATAATTCATAAACAGCTGGGTTACCGCAAAATTTCAGCCAGATGGGTGCCAAGACTTCTCAACTTTGAACAGAAATTCAGACGTTGGGAAGTTTGCACACGTTTCCTGCAGCGGTATGAAGAGGAAGGAGAAAATTTATTGCATCAAATATTCACCACAAACGAGACTTTAGTGCACTACTATACTCCTGAGAGTAGACGCGCGTCTATGGAGTGGAGGAAGAAAGACGAAGGCGCGCCAGTTAAAGCGAAAGTCACACTGTCAGCGGGGAAGGTGTTGTGTACCGTGTTTTGGGACATGAGAAGAGTAATTGCGGTTGATTTTCTCGCTGAACAACTGTGAACGCGCAGTATTATAGTAATCTCCTAAAAAACACGGTGAAACCTGCCTACAGATCAAAACAACGCAAAATTCCAATCTGTAGTGCGATATTGCAGTGTAGGAATACGACTATTATTTATTTGGTTCATTGAAAGAGGCACTTGGCGGACTGCGATTCGAAAGCAATGCGGAGGTAGAATCCTTCGTGTGCATATGGTTACCTGACAAGCCGAGAGATTTTTACGAAAAAGGCATCCGAAAGCTTCCGGAGAGGTGGCAACACTCTGTCGAGTGTAATGGAGACTATCTAGAAAAACAGCTCTGTAACTTGATAATAAAATTTTTTATAGCCAAATTCCGATTTATATTTGAACCACCCTCGTATCATAGGACAGGAAGCTTCCAGAAAGTTTTTAACTTGATTATCGTCGTTAAAGATCGACTCGTTTGAAGCGGACCAGTTTGTTCTTGATGACCTGATGAGTATCAAAACGATGGGCAAAATACCTTTTAGAATAACGAAGTCTAGAGTTTTACTATCATCCGATGGCCAGTAGGTGAGTTGACCTGTAGATAACTAAAAGAAATTAGTTTTGTTCCTTGCAAAGTCTCGATCGCAATCTGTATGCAATGCATTTCAGTGGTCTCCGGGTATAATAAGTGAGAAAATTTATTAAATAAAAAAAAATATAAAATTGCCTAAAAATGTATAATACCCAAATATCGATAGAAATAAAATAAATAAATTTCTATTATGAAAGGAAGTAAATACAATTAATTCTAGAGAAAGGTTGATAAAAAAACATCGGAAAGTAAAAAAAAAAAATTTACATTATAAAATTATTAATTTCAAAACCTTCCTTTTACGGAAACGAACATAAAATATTTGCAATAAATTCAATATAAAATGTTATCTTATATCAAAATATTCAAAATCTAACCTAAAACTAATTTGAACTAAGTATCGATGGTCGATGCTTAAAGATCACGATAATCAGGTTGGACAAGTTGAATATCCCGCAAATTTGAATTCTTACTTGTTACTTACCTTTTAGAATTCATGGGCGTCTCGTTTACAGAAGGATTACAATTATTTCAATTAGAACTTCATTTGTAATTAAGTTTATTAATTATTACCAAATTACTCCATACAAAAATAAGTTCCGACTTTTTCATAATTACACACTATTACTAAATAAAAAATAGTAAATTATTACACACCTTACGCATAACAAAACTAACAAAAACTTATAATAAATGTTCAAAATAAGCGCCAAACATAAATCAACTCGTTTCTTCTTATTTTCAAATAAAGATACGAAAGTGTGGGCATCATTTTTTCGTACTTCGTATGTAAACGATTTTGAAACACTTTATTCTTCAAATATCCAAACAAAAATAAATCGAGTGGTGTCAAGTCAGGAGAACGTGATGGCATTATTCCTCTGCTAATTAACCTATCACCAAAAATTGTTCCAAAAAAACGATTATCGCATTATCTTGCTGAAAATACCCGTTTCTAATCTCATCGTCATGCAATTCTTCCATAAATGGTTGCAATATGTGTGTTCGATATCTGTCTGCATTTATTGTGTCTTTAAAAAAGTATCGTCCAATTATTCTACGTCTTGATAATGCAACCCATACTCCTATTTTTAACGGATGAAGCCAGTATTCAACAAAGTTGTGCGGATTTACTGCTGACCAACTGCGAAAATTTTGATTGTTTATGCACCCGTAACCATGCTTCATCAGGAATGAAGGTCAAATTTAAGATATCATCATTGTTCAAGTTGTTATCAAACCATTCACAGTGACGTAAAATGAAAAATAATTGGGGTTTCCTTAGTAAAAAATTTTCGTAACGCCATCCGTATTCAAGATAAAGGGCGTTCAAAAGAAAAAATGTATACACATTTTTTACTATTTTTCCAAAACTACTGGCAACATTGTAATGACATTTTATACGAATACGTTTTGGAAGCTGATATATCCCATGAATTTGTTTTTATACCTGGCTCTCATAGAGTGCGCTAGTTATACCGTTCGTACCACAGATTAATGATATGGTGGGGTTAAGACAGATGCGAAACTCTGTGTCGGTCTGTTTGATGTTTCGGGGTCGTTATTTCATGACCTCCAAACAAGACGCCATATTTTTGTTGGTGTTATTTTGCGGGAATTTTAAAATTGCCTATACACTGAATGTATGAACAAGTAAACTTCATGCTTGTTGATATCGGATTTTTTATTGCTTTAACACTAACAATAAATAATTGGAAAATTGAAGTTGAATAAAACCGTTTGTGAAAACAAAAAAACCTATATTTTTAATTTTAATAAAAACATTTCTATTCCAAACTATAACCATTAATATATTAAAATCCTATTTTACATGGTATAAAATGAGTTTGTCCAATGTAATTAATCAAATAAATAATCGGACTTATTGATCATCATTTACTTAACATTAGCATAGGTACTACTCATACAACTAGAGATAAATATTACAAAACAACATAAATAAGCTATGGTGCCACACATAAGGTTCACAAATTTGATATAAACATACAATCGTAAACTATTGGCCAGAAACCTTAGATCTATTTCACATTTCTAAAATAATTTAAAACTAAAGGTATTTCAAAATATTCTGTTAGAAATCTTTGTTTTTTAACGGAAAACATGTTTGTAAATTAAAGATATTTGTCCATTTAAAATATCAGCTAATGGCTTGGGAAAATACTTATAGCATAATTTTCTAAGTAGCTCAAGTTCCGAAGCTTTATCTGCGTCTTTGTCAACATTACCACTTGCTTTATTTAATTGTTTCTTTAGGGTCTTCATCTTGGACCTCATTTTGGTTTTTCGAGGTGAATATACCGATAAAAGTTGACTTGTTTGCGTTCCTGCGCAAGAAACGTGTGGTGTTGTTGGAGTTCCAACACATAACACGCTTTCTGGAGATGTTTGCAGAATAGGGTCTGGCATAAATGAAGAAGATGGTTGACAATCACCTAAATTAATTTAACAATATTATCTGTATTATTAATTTGTCATAAGTAGTACCTGGAGGAATCACTTGAGAACTTATAATATGTATTTTCGGTTTAATGTGTGGGAATACCTGTGAATCTGTAATTGAACACATAAAATTGCAGCATTTCATTGCATTCTGTGAATGTGATGTTATTTACCTGTCAATTGATTCGCTCTCGGATGAGATGGTAATAACAATGTTGGTACAGCATTTGGTTTCAGTCGATTTTTCATATCGTTTAGGTACATAGTATTTTCGAAATGTAAGTTGCATATCCTAAAATGCTTCCCACAATCGACATCAACATCAATTCTTCCAGCCTGTTGCAGCCATAATTTACGTCTACCAGTAAAATTTAAGAAAGCTCATAAAATACACAACTTTTAATTTACCTTTCAGGTTCTTTGGGCAGACCAAAAACACAAACAACTTTTGTTTAGTGTTTGATTTGCAAGGGGAACCATACACCAAGTTCCACCACGACCCTTACCAGACATTTTACACCACAATCACGATAAAATTAGACAATAATAAATAAATATTGAAGCGTATAAATCGTTTGTTGTTTACAACACCAACAATAAAATGGAGAATTAACGCATGCGCAAAGAATCTCTACAACTCGAGTTTCGCATCTGTCTTATTAATCTGTGGTTCGTACAAAGTACTATTGAACATAATTTTTTAAGGTTAGATTTATTAATCAAAAAGTGAACATAAACATCATTTAATTTTACACCAAAAGGCACTCTTGGTAAAACTCGATACCGGGTACCGTTTTCTGAATAATTTGATTTAAAAATTATAAAGTAATAATCGATTCTGGTATAAAGTAATGATAAAAAAAAATTTAAAAAAGAGAACATTTTGAATTGTTCGAGTTCGAAGTGAAAGTTAAACGTGTGTGTTTAGTGAGTGCTCCGTAAATAAAGCCAAAATACTGGAAGTTTACGAGCAATAAAACTTATAGCTAGTGATTAAAGCAATACATATATACCGATAAATTCAAAAATAAGTGATTAGGTAGAAATTAAAACGTAAATTTCGACTAAAAGGTTAATTGACCTCCGAGGAGATAGTCCGGGTAAGTAACCTTGCGCGATTATCAGTACGAATACGTCAACAAAGTGTGGATTTCCCATTTATGCAAATAGGTAATCATTATAAATTAAGTAGACACGTAAAATCAAATATCATACTGATATTTAACTGCATACGATAAGTACAATAAATGAACCAACACAAAAATAACATTACACGAAAATACAGCGCCCAATCTATAGAAGAGTATCTAGTTAAAAGAAAGCGAGATCAGAAAAGTGAAAATACGGAACAAAAGAAATAGAAAAAAATAAAAATAATGCAGAGAACACCGCCACCTGCAACCGCAGAATCGACAAACACATCAGAAAATAGTACCAACATGGGTAGATTAGAACAAATTATGGCTGAAATGGCTTTACAAATGAGGGAAATTAAGGAGGAAATTCAAAACACACGGATAGAAGTAAGAAATGCAAATGATCAAATGATGCGGCAAGGCGAGGAAATAAAGGCTCTAAGAAGCGAGTTGAACAGAAAGGATACAAAATGGCAAGCGGAAAAAAAACAAACTAGAACAAGAATTGAAAGTAGTGAAAAGAAACTAGAACTACAAGAAAAAGGAAAAAGAAAAATAATATTGTTATTAAAGGAATAGAACCAGAAAAAGAAGATATAAAACAATGGGCACAAGAATATCTAAATAAAGAATTGGAAATTAATATAGAAGTGGACTCGGTCTCAGTGATAAATAACCAGAAAAGAAAAGCAAAATTGATCGTTGCAAAACTAAGCAGCTTCGAACACAAAATAGAAGTAATGAGAAATAAATACAAGCTGAAAGGAAAAACACATACATTGACAATGACCTAACCTCAGACGAACTAATGGTACAAGCAAAAATACGGGAAATGGCATATGTAGAAAAAACCAAAGGGAATAGAGTCAAAATAGGATATAAAAACTAGAAGTCAACGGCTGCAAATACTTATGGGATGAAGAAGAAGGCGATCTCACAAAATCAAAAACTGAAAAATACACATCAGGGACGAAACACAAAAATGACCATAGCTATGAACACGGAAACGAACTGGGAAATTGAAAGCAATCAAGCAAAAGAAAACAAAAAATAAAAAAACACAAACAAAAATGAAGTTATATGGGAACTTGGAACATAAGAAGTTTAAATGGCAAAGAATTAGAATTAAGTGAAGAATTTGAGAAAGCTAACTTAGAATTATTGGCGTTATGTGAAACAAAAAAGGAAAATGGAATCACTAAACTGAATAACGATCATATCTTAGTATGGAGTGGAGTAACAAAGGAAGAGAGAGCAACAGCTGGAGTAGGTTGTATAATACACAAAAAACACGAAAAGTATCTAAACAGATGGGAACCCATTTCTAAAAGAATTTTATCAATAGAATTAAAAAAAGACAATCACGTTCAAACAATCATAGTGGCTTACGGACCTAACGAAGATGAAATAAAAGAGAAAAAAGAAGAATTTTGGGAAGCGTTGTCTCTTACAGTAGAAAACTCAAAAGGATCAATTTATATATTAGGCGATCTAAACGCAAGAGTAGGTACGAAAAATAACATATATTCAACAACACTTGGGAAATATGGAGAGGATAAAAGAAGTGCGAATGGTATCAGATTATTAGAATTTTGTCAAAACCACGATTTAATAGTAACCAACACCTTTTACAAACATAAAGACATACACAAATTCACAAGAGAAGAACCCGGACGAAACGAAAGGTCGATAATAGATTATATACTGGTGGAACGGAAAACAAAAATTAGTACTAGATGTAAGAGTTAAAAGAGGAAGTGAAATAAGCAGTGATCACTACCTAGTAATAGCAAGAATTAAAATAACTGATAATAACGGCACGCTAAGAAGAGAAACAAACAAACCACAAAACCACATGAAAACATAAAAGTGTACAAGTTAAAAGAAAAATAGTTGCAAAACAATACGAAAAGGAAGTATCTAAGTTATTAAATGAAAATAAAGAAGACATGGAACAAAAAAATCTAGAAGAACTATGGGAAATCTTTAAATACGTAGTTAAAGAGTCCGCGATACGTATATGTGGAATATCAAAAGTCAATAAAAGTAAAAACAAACAAAATGGTGGACTAGAGAAATCCGAACAGAAATAAAATTAAAAAAACAACTGTGGAAAATCTATTTACAAAATAAAACAAAAAAAACGTATGACGACTATAAAACGCAAAGGAAAAAAGTAAAAGAAACTGTAACCGAAGCCAAACGAGAAAATTGGAAGGACTTTGGAGAAAAACTCGAACAAGACAGCAAAGGAAACCAAAAGCTATTTTACAAAACACTTAAAACGATTAGAACAAACAAACAAGAACAAAGCATTGCAATAAAAGTAATAATGGAGAAGTTTTGACAGAAGAAGGAAAAGTAATGGACAGGTGGAAAACTTACTTTCAAGATTTACTAAATGCAAGTGAACATGGTGAAATAAAAGGAAAAAATGAAGAACAGTGCATAGCTAATATACAAGGAAATCATTTAGAAAACATAGAAACAATAAAGAAAGAAGAAATAGAAATTTCAATAAAAAACTAAAATACGGAAAAGCTCCAGGAATTGACAAAATAACAACAGAAATGGTTAAAAACATGGGAAAAACTGGAACAACATTGTTAGAAAAATTTTTAGAAAAGCTTGGGAAGAAGAAAAATACCAAAAGAATGGGAATTAGGTTTGATCGTACCTATATTCAAAGGTGGAGATAACAAAACTGTAGTTGTTATAGAGGAATTACGTTATTAAGCACAGTAAGGAAAGTGTATGAACAAATAATAGAAGCAAGACTAAGAACAGAAGTATAACCACAGCTAATACCAACACAAAGCGGTTTCAGAAAGGGCAAAAGTGTACAAGACCATATATTTATACTACGAGAAATAATAAGAAGAACTCTTACAAACGGAAAAACAATATATATGGCTTTCATAGATTTAGAAAAGCCTTTGATAGGATAATACGAACAAGTATATGGAAATGTCTGGAAGAATGTAAAATAAATGCCAAAATAATCAGAGTAACACAAAGTCTATACAAAAATACTGACAATTGCATTATTAAGAAAAACCTTCAATCAGATATATTTAACACTAAAGAGGGTTTAAGACAAGGAAGCGGCATGAGTCCATTGCTTTTTATTATTTTTATGGATAAAATAATTAAACAAGTTAAGCAACAAACAAAGGCGACACATCTAGGATTCTATAACCTACAACCAGTGGAAAGCATAAGAAAAGATCTACAAATAGAGTCCATATTAGAGTATATAGAGAAAAAACAACTAGGATGGTGGGGTCATCTACAAAGAATGGATAACAACATGCCAACAAAAAAGATTTGGAAAGTAAGAACACCCGGAAGAAAACCTAGAGGAAGGCCAGCACAAACGTGGGATAATGCTGTAATCAAAATCCTAGACAAAAAAGGCAAAACGTACAAGGAAGCAGAAGCGATCGCAGGGGACAGAAAAGAATGGACTAATTTTCTAAACAAGAAAAGTGATGGTTAGTTTTGTATTTAGGGAAAAAGTTGCGGTTTGGTTAAATATGGAAAAGACTTTTTAATTTTGTTAATGTAGATATATACCTATATTGATTTTTTTGGTGTGCTTTTATTTTTAATTTTAATTTGGATTTAGATCAATCAATATTTGAAACAAGTCCATGTAAACAAATTGTATACTCTACACCCTAAGGGTAGAAGAGTTGTGATTATATATATATATATATATATATATATATATATATATATATATATATTTTATTTGAATTGAATTGAAATTTATTTTATCTACGACCACTATAGAAAATGATGAATAAAGCATAATTAGTAGGCTAAGTATGTAATCAATGGTTATGGTAAACAAATCGCACAGTTAGGGATTTTACTTTTCTAACTAAATAACTACAAGTGCGATCAAAGTCAAAACTTTAAGATACCAGCAATATACCAGGCAAAACGCATTTTTAAACTAGAAAAAGATTAAAGTAACGATTTAAAAATTAAGCAGATATTACTTCTACGCGCGCCTTAAAGTTAGGCTAGTAAAGTTGTATATAACCTCTTTGTTTTTGCGACATACGAAATTTGTTTATTAATTATTCTACAAAATAGCAACTTCTTTAAAAGTACGAATTCAGGTAATACAGTAATAGGACAACATTTTATTTGGTTATATTTAATTGCATTCTTATAGGCAACATTTTGGACCCAATTGTGCAAGCAACTGGAGCATCGAAAACCAATTACTATTTAGAATCAAGGTCGGGTGATTGATTGTGAATAGAAATACATTTGCAAATGCAACTTCCACCCAACACTTAAACTTTCTTCTCAATATTCGGTGGTTATTAAAGATGACAAAAATATTGGATATCCGGGAAAGTAAATGTCATTTAGAAGTTTATTGTTACCATGGAATACGTAAGTTTAGTAGTAATATTCTATAATATATTTTCTTGTGTTTTATATAGGTAAAAAACATCTCATTTTTGGAAGATAATAATGAAACGACATAAATTATGTAAATTCTAGAGGAAACATATATAAACATACATACTTAAGCTCATATTCTTAAGAACGCGGTAACAGGAAATACTATGTATAACTTTAATGATGTTATAAAACTACTTAGACTTTGGAAGTGTTTATGAGAAGAGATGAGGAGAAGTTGAATACGATTACATAAATAAGAAACCCGTATGTGACAAACTCAAATATGAAGTGAATGGTGATCCCTTCAATATATATTATATTATACACACAAACATAATATATTGCAATCCTAATTACAAAAAGTTGTCAGCGGTATTCAGGTGGTCGTAGATAAGGTATAGTACATAATTCGAATTGTAAAACAATTACGGACTTCCGTGATTCGCGCACTCGCCGCTACGCGGCTTGTGCGTAACTTCTCACAGACTGTACGTAATATGCATCTTACAATTCTCGTTACGTAATATACTATTATGTCCTTAGTCTTTATATTAATTTTTTCTTGTGATTTTTGTTTAATTAATAACTTTATCATTACTTTATACCAGCATCGGTTAATTTAATAAATTACGTAGCGGGAAATTTAACTTGTCTTCATTCTTTGTGGCTCACCCGGTATATTATAATTTGTAAACGAAAAATGAAGTTCTATTCCAAACAAGAGGAGAGTAGGCCATCCAAACCTAAATGAATAGAACATACTTCTCAAAAATGAGGTGGTCCCTCAATACAAATAAACATTTTTTCGTCTTAATTAATAATGAAAATATTATATTTCACTGACCTAGAACAGTGCATGATATAATAAGAATGTCTAGAGGTGTCTGACGCAGAAAAAGCTGGATTTTTGCAGAGAAGGTTTACTCTTCTTTCTCTTAACACCAAAACGAAGGTTTCTATAAAAATTCAGGTTACACAGAAACACATAACTACCAAAACGAACATTAGAAAAAAATTGTACACCTTTTAAAAAAACTGAAAACACAACTCCTTTCATCAAGTCTCATTTATAAATAAACATTGTTTGCAATCTGTTTAAAGTTATAATCTATTATTAAAAATTACCAATACATTAACGGATCCATCACTATTTAATTTTATTGAATAGTTTTACACTATTTCTAAGAAAGGAAATTTAAGAAATCCTGGTAGAATTAAATTCAATGATGACATTCTTTCTTGTCCTGAACAGATTATTGAAGCTTTTGGCGCTTATTTTTCGAGTATACTTTCAACACCAAGTCATACACATTCGTCTGTGGCTGAATCAGATATTAACTCTATTCCTAATGTCACTGTCTCTTATATTTCAGAAATAAAAAAACTTAAAAATTAAACCGCCGCTGGTTTCGACCAAGTACCGTCATTTTTGTTAAAAGACTGTTATTCTGTTTTTATCAAGCCCCTATCCTTCTTATTCAATTTATCTCTGAAAAGTTGTATTTTTCCTGACATCTGGAAAATCTCTCGAATTACACCAATTTTCAAATCTGGTGACGTAGCTGATGTTAGAAACTATAGGCCTATAAACATCCTATCAAATATTGCCAAAGTTTTTGAAATAACAATTAGGTTTATAAACACATTAAGTAATTCATTTCACCTTCACAACATGGCTTCATGCAGAATCGCTCAACTGTCAGTAACTTAGCGTCTTTTACTCAGTATGTATATGAGGTGGTGGTTAATAGAGGTCAAGTCGATGTGATTTACACCGACTTTTCTAAGGCTTTCGATACCATTGGGCATAACTCTATTATTGATAAATTACTTAGCTTTGGTTTCAATAATTCTCTTCAAGTATTCATTAATTCGTATTTAAACGACCGCATGCAATTTGTCAGTTATAACAGTTATCAATCGAAACCTTCTATTGTATCATCTGGAGTACCCCAAAGATCTCGTTTGGCTCTATTATTATTTTGGATCTATATCATCGACTTAGCCAATATAATCACTTGTTGTAAACTTTTCCTTGCTGATGACCTTAAAATTTTTTCGTCAATTACATCACTTAATGATTGTTTCTTATTACATCAACAAATTGACAAGCTTTTACTTTGGTGTAACAAAAATGGCCTTTCCTTGAATTCAGATAAATGTAAAGTAATATCTTTCTCTCGTAAATTAAATCCCACTGTTTATTCTTATCAAATTGATTCTACACTTGTTAAACACTGCGATGAAATTAAAGATTTGGGAGTAACATTTGACAGTAAACTTTCATTCAATACCCACATTCACAACATTTGCTCATCTGCAAACAAAATGTTAGGGTTTATCATTAGAAACTGTAAATCATTTAATAATATCAATTGCCTAAAAATATTTTATTTTTCATTAGTCAGATCGAAGATAGAGTATTGTACATTAATATGGTATCCACTTTCTAATAATCAAAAGACCATTATATAATCTATTCAGATAACATTCTTAAAAATTTATAAATTTCCAAAAACACGGCTTATACCCTGAAAGAGTTTTTTCTTAGGAGCAGTTATTACGACAACTGATATTTCATCCTTGGATAAGAGACGGTCAGATAATAGCATTATATTGCTTTATAATGTACTACATCATAAAATAGATTCACCGTACCTATTAAGTAAAATTAACTTCCGTGTCCCACGAGTAAATTCAAGGCTTTCGGTACCTTTTTTCAATCCTACGCCAAGAACAAACATTTTACAAAAATCGCCAATACTTATATTAAAAATTTTAATTTATGAGGTATAGAGAATGATATTCATTGTGATTCGTTAAAATCAATATTAGAAAATCAACTTATCTTATTTTAATTATACTTTTAGTTACTTTTAGTTATTTTTAAGTTTGTGCAACATTGAACATTGTTCTATAATTGGAAATTATTTTCTGTTGAAAAATAAAAATTATTATTACTATTATTATAACATTTTTGAAAAGTTAAATCGAAATTAACCATACAGTGCAGTTCTATAGTCAACATATAACTTTAGAATTTGCATCATTGGAATTTGTAAAATTATTAATAAAAACTTAATCATTAAAGCAGCGGAAATTCTCTAAATTCAAACATCCCATTATCTTACAGTAGCACTTTCTAGCACAACATTAATTATACTGCACTAATGATTATCTTCGATATTCGAACATGTCACAGTAAACAAGAAACGTTTAGAATTAGTAACCCAAATTAAATATATGTTACTATGTTCATAAAAATCGCAGTCAATTATATAGTTTCTAAATATTGTTTGTGTTTGCAGTCAAAATAATAACCGACAGGAAATGTAATTAAATAAATTTATATATTTAGGTGACATTAGAAAAACAGATTTGAACTCATCGTAAGTTAATTAAATTAAAAAAATTAATGGAGTTATTTAATATTAGGACCTACATAGCATAGAAATAAAATTAATTTTTTATATTATTTAAAAAAATTTAATGAGGAAGGAAGACCCAAATTGAAAGTCTTAAAGTTCAACAAAAAAAGGGAAATCGTCATATTTGGAGTATTAATGTTTATACAAATAAACATATTTTTAAAAAACTTTTCCAAAACAACATATTACTCGAAAATTGATTGATTCCTATTTTATAGGGATTTTTGTGAAGTACACTCAGGAAATTTAAAACTTGGACACCACAATTTCTGTAAACAAAAGTTTGCACATTGTGAAGCGGGCTTAAGGGTATCATTTACAATTCTAACAGCAGGTAGTCTCAGCAGGGGTTATCTTATAGAAGGACTGTAGAATGAATCATTACACTAAGCACGTTTTAGAAAATAGGTAATTTACGTTGCTTACTTAATTTTTTCTTTAAAGAATATATTTGAAGGTATCGCTAATTAAACACCATAGCTCGATTAATTATCGAATCAAAATTTTGTTTAGGAAATGTTTACAAAATAAAATTAGAAATAATTTTGATTTAAAAACGTCTACAAGCAATAACTTTTAAATTAAATCAAAAACTAAACATGGTTATTTGGGTTGACTGATTATTACTTATTTTTAAATAAATCTAACCTACTAATTATTGTAAGTTATTAAAAAAAATCATTAAACTCTCTATTCATAATATTTAGTCCTTACAAAATGTATATTTTATGACGTTTCATTTTTTCTGTAGTTAATATAAAAAGTGAAAATAAAAACTAAGGCAATTCTTATTGTCAACGTATATATTTAGTTTTTGACAAGAAT
This sequence comes from Abscondita cerata, assembly GCA_030710515.1. NCBI lineage: Eukaryota > Metazoa > Arthropoda > Insecta > Coleoptera > Lampyridae > Abscondita > Abscondita cerata. The sequence goes on along the minus strand of JALBCR010000555.1, from coordinate 82,128 downwards.
TTATTACATAATTATAATTAAGATACCAAGTTATAGTTTAAAATTAAATGAAAACGTTTTTTTAAATAAAGGTATTACTATATAAATAAATATAAGAAATCAATAATGGGTGTGACCTCCATTATTATTGATACATTCTTGGAGGCGTCTGCTCATTGACGCTATCAAGGTATCAATATAATTAATATTAATCGTTTCCCATGCGGTATCAATGGCTGCAATTAGTGCATTACGGTTTACTGGTATAAAATTTGGCCCTTGTTGTCTTCGGATAACAGCAAGTATTCGAGCCCAAACATTTTCGATAATGTTAAAATCTGGGCTTTTTGCTGGCCAGGGTAACAGCTCCAAGTTATTTGCTTGTATCCAGTTGCGCACAACCTGCGAAGTATAGGGTCATCATATCCCGATAGTTAATTATCGAATGTTCCAAGAAAATATGTGTAAATAGTAAATGGAATCTACTAACGTAACGTTAAGTCGTTAATTATAGTTACATAACTCTCCTTTCATAAGATATAGTTCATATTAATATGCTTATTGTAAAGCTTCGTACACACCTGAACAACAAACCGAGGAACAAACAGAACAACGAACCGAACGGCAATCGGAACATTAATTTGGACGGTGCTACGTACGAATTTTAGAACAGATTCGCAAGTCCTGATTGTTCCACGAACGGTTTGCGGCGTTCCCGCAACTTGTCGGTTTTTCTCCGACATCAAAGAATGCGCCGAATGCGTTTGCAGGTTTGGACGAATCTAAACAAAACGGCGAACAAACTTATGCGGGAGAATTAAATTATTTATTTTTGTCCTCCCTTTGTGGGTTTGTTGTGTTTTAGGTAATATTATGGAGTTGACAGAAGAAAAATGTTTTAAATTAATCAGTGTTTAAGAATGCAAGAAAAATGATGTCCCTATTAGCATTTCCAAAATAAAAAAAAAGCGAAGTAAATTATAATTTTTTACTCTTCTTTGTGCGTAAAAATTTGGTTGGCACTATCTTCTTGTTTTCCGCAATTTTCTCTTCTCAATAATAAATATATATGAACTGAAAACTACTGAAAATAATTATGGAACAGCACAAACGTTCCGTTTGTTGTTCGGATTGTGGAAATCATAAAAGATCGTTTGTCGTTCTGTTTGACTTTCGGTTCGTTGTTATGTTTGTTGCTCGGTTTGTTGTTCAGGTGTGTACGAAGCTTTACAACTTAAGCAACAATTTTTGGCGAATAAAGATTAGTTTGTGATGTAATATTAGAAACACAAATTTATATCATATCAAATTTATGACAACTTAAAACCAAGAACGTGTATGTTATTGCTAAGAAATTATTAAGGAAAAGCGCAATTGCAGTGTAAATATTTATAATTAGATATTTTCGAAAGTTTATAAGTCCTCTATTGTAATCTTAATACTTAAAAGAAAATCCTGTCCATTAGCATTATAAGGAAATGGCTTTTACTTTATGAATAAGTTTCAATAACAATAGAATATCCTTGCTTGTTTAATTTACTTCCTTTGAGTCATATTGCTCTAAGGGTTGTTACATTGGTCATTAGAAGTATGTAATAAATAAACAATTACCTACTGTTTGAGAAGGGGTAGTGTGAACCAATAAATAAAGTAAGAAATGCCACCTCATCTCGGTTCTGATTTGAAAGCGCGGATTGTTTCGGAATTAGCGGCGGGCCGTAGCGTGCGTGAAATTTCACGTATGTTAGATATACCAAAAGCACCGTAGGGCATTACCGAGTAAAATGGAATCTTGAACACACTTTGGAAAGAGCCATCGGAAGTGGTAGACCTAAAGTATCTACACGTGCTCAAGATCTCGAGTTGTTTCATTACGTAACAGAACAACCATTTGCTACATACTCCAGGGCTATAGCAGATACACATTTTCCCGGATGCCGTATAACTGCACAAAAAGATTAAAGGAGATGGGAATAAAGAAGTATAATGCTGCTGCGAAAGAAGTTCTCAGTGACGAAAATATGAGACGTCGTCTGGAATTTGCAAGGCGATATGTGAACGAACCTTTGGAATTTTGGAATCGAGTGATTTTTAGCGACGAAAAACGTTCAATAGCCGCAACGATGGACCACTAAAAGTTTTTAGAATGGAAGGAACTCGTTACGAAAATAATCACATATGTCCTAAAAACACATTCACACTTAAATTTTCAAAAAGGTTTGGAAAAATATATTAAATTTGAATACTATTGTGAATATGAGAAATTAGCAGAAATTTTATTAAAATATTCAATTCAAACAAAGCATCTGGTGTTGAACAGGCTAGTAGACATTCAGTTTTTCTTCTCAATGAAATTCAAGGAAAAATTCACGAGTTCGTATTGTCAATTCGATGATTGGTGCACATTTCAGCACAAATCCAAGAGTTTTCTGTTGGGAGCACTTATTCAATGGCAAAGACAACATTATGCATGAACTTTATTTTATTTAGTGTATTACTTATTCCAATGTGTTACGAATTGCGATAGCACAAAGCGGCGCTATATGTCGCAACCAACTTAAGTTGGCTCCACACACAACGAAAACCCGAAGGCATGCCTCAAGGCCCAAGACCTTGAGGCAAACCTCAAAATAGCGGGGTCTCCAAACGCTACGGAAAATACGAAGGCCAGCCGATACTCCAGTTTATGTATTCGCGCAATGGCGTCAACAGATGATGTTCTTGCTGTTGTTGGTTTATTGTTAGCTATTGAAAGTAATAAAAAAAAGTGAAGAGAAAGTTGTGGACTAAAGACTGGTTGCTGAAAAGGAAAGTTTACTACCATGTAAACTTATTAAAAGAACTGAGGTTCAGTCCAAAAGATTGGCACAATTATTTACGAATGGATGAAGACACTTACCTTAAGCTCTTAACACTGGTGACGCCGATCATTCAGAAAAAGGACACTATAATGAGGACCGCAATTACACCTCATGAAAGATTGAGTGCCACATTACGATATCTGGCTACCGGAAGATGATGCTACGAAGATTTGAAATTTTCTACGCAATATCACCACAAGCTCTCAGTTTAATTGTGCCAGAAACATGTAAAGCTATTTACAAAGTTCTTCAAAACAATTGTATGAAGGTAAGTTAAGCTCATTTATTATTCAAACATTATTTTATTTTCAATTAACATACAAGTATGAAAATGTATAAAACTCGTAAGTAATTATTGACCATCTTCAGAGCGGAAAGTGGATACAAAGTGGGATACCGTAACCCCTTCAGTTGAATTGTTTGATGTCGGTAGATCATTGGGTGTTCCACTGGATTGGATGAGTTGCTGATATACGGAGGGGTTCTGTGGTTGTCTTCCTCCTGTTGTAGCATTGTTTGTGGATTGTAGTTGTAATATGAATTACGAGCTGCAAAATAGGGAAAGGCAGTAGAATTGGGAGAGGCACTTCGAACTGTAGGAGGGTCTTCGTAGTGTTGCGGCAATGGAAGTTGTGGCACTTGTAATACATGGGAACTTGTCAAAGAGCCCATTTGAGCGTGAAACAGCACGTCATTTATAAATTTCTCGGCCACGATTCGTTGTGACGTTAAGACATCGCATAAAACATTAGCAACGTTTTTACCGAAAATGTCGTGTCTGTCTTCCGGAGACCGAGGTCGCTTGAAATGTTCATTAACAGATTTTAGCACTTCACCTGTTAGTAAAGCTTGTTGCCCAGAAGTCATCCTTCTTGGTGGTGTTGGATGGGGTCGAGATGTCGATGTTAAATAACGTCTCCCATGAGGAGTATCGTCTTCTTGTGTCGGATATGGTAAATCATGAGCATCGAAAGCGTCGTTACTTTGTTCTGTATGCTCGGAACTCACTTCGTTTTCTTCCTAGATATTGAAATATTCTGTTATTAATGAAATAATAATATTAATTAAAGTTGTTTCAGTTTTTCATTCATCTTATTAAAATTTCTTTGTTTTCCTTTTCAGTTTCCAAAAACCTCTGAGGACTGGAAAAATATAGCGAAAGACTTTGAGGATAAATGGAATTTTCCGCATTGCCTTGGAAGTATTGACGGAAAACACGTGAACATAATTCCTCCGAATGGAAGCGGCTCTCGGTATTATAACTACAAAGGTTTTAATGGCAATAGTTGATGCAAATTACCAGTTTATTTTATGTGATTTTGGAACCAACGGCAGAATCTCAGATGGCGGAGTGTTACAAAATACATATTTCTTTAAAAAACTTGAAATAAATCAATTAAATCTCCCATGTGAAGATAATGTTCGAAACACTACTACAATATTTAACTATCGCACATCGCGAGCAAGACGTATTGTTGAGAATGGATTTGGAATTTTGGCATCACGATTCCGTATATTTCATACTGCTATAAATTTGGAACTACGAAACATTGATTCTGTAGTCATGGCGTGTTGTTGTTTGCATAATTTTCTACTGAAATGCGTGCCGAATCGGTATGCACCCCCTGAATGTTTTGATCGTGAGAATACTGACGAAGGGACTGTGACCACGGGGTTTCAAACTGTTGCTTTTATGGAACGCTTAGAAAGCAGAAACTTTGGAAATACTACGAACATTGCCAAAAATGTCAGAGAATCTTTTATGACTTACTTCGTAAACGAAGGTGCAGTACCATGGCAAATGAACTATATTAACGGCACTTAATGAATATTTTTACGGTAGTAAACTGTTGTAAATGCTAAATAAAATAATAAGTATCATTAATGAGTTATTTTTACTTACCTCATTCTCAGATTCGTCTATATTGGAGCGAGATGGTCGAGGAGTTTCTTGGTCATTCAAAAAACATAAGTTTTCAAAATACCACAATTTTGGCTGTTCTTATAGATTTTTAGATCTTTTTAATTCTTTTCGAAAACTGCTACGCATATTGTTAATTTTCTTAATAACATAGTCTTTGTTAGCTAAAGGCCCCACTTCTTTCAATTTCTCAATCAATTTTTGGTAAGCAGCTTCTTTTTTTATCCGGTCATGGTAATCTTTAGATTTAGATCTTTTGACATCAATACTCTTGGAGGCATGCTTAACAAAACTGGAAAATTCTTTAAGTCACCGAATCCTTCTACCTATATCAGAGATTACTAAATAAAGAAGAGATTAAAGTATAATAACTCTGTTTCTAGTTTCCAATTATCTCTCTATTCCTCAATTTAAAAAAAATACTGATAAATTTTCGCAAAATTGTGAAAATACAACCAAAAAGACGACGTCAAATATTTATTAGTTGTGGTTGTCATTTAAAAAATTTTATGATAACATCACTGCCCCAAAATCGAGGACGTCTCAGTAATAATTCCTTAAGCGAAAGGTGACGTTTGAAAAAGCAAAATCTACGTATCTCAGCGTTTTTTGAAAAATCACACGCTATTAAATCATCACACTGTATACTGTTACTAATAATGAAATGATATACTCCAGAAGTTTCAAATTCTGTCCAGTTTATTACTACGAAACGACAAGTTTCCCTAGTGGTACTGAAAACAAATGTTAGGGGGTTGGAGCTGGCTTCCCCATATGGGTGCCTCCTTAGTTGATCGCCAAACCACGATAAAATATGCTGAAAGTAGATAAACGAAGATAAACAAAAAAAAATGTTTTTGCGGGTGTATCTTCTCGCTTGATTGTTGTCGATTGTTTATGACAGATGGGCAGAAAAATGTTGTAGCCTGTCGAATTTTGTGATCGTCTGTGGTATTCTTATCGGTGCAATTTCTTATAGAGGTGGTTTATCAGGGGTGGATGTAGTTGTTGCAATTAGCACTTTCTGTTGTGTTGTTGAGATCGTTGTTTCTCTGAAATGCTTTGTGTGCATTTGTTTGTTTATATTCCGCGTTCTTAGGAAATTGCATTCCCTTATTCGGATGTTAGGGTACATCAGGAGTGTGCTTGCAGAACGAATAAATTAACGAGTGGATGAGGAACAGAGGAAGTTGACCTATTTATAAGTGTATACATATATTGACGTAATAACACCTCTGAAAAACTCACAGCAAAGCGAAGATCGAAACGAGTCTCCCGATTGCAGAGAGGAGTAGGGGACTATACCACTTGGCCAAAAACCTCGTTTAGGTCAAACTATCCTCATATATCTGAAAAATCCAGTAAATCTAAACTGGAGAACTAGGAAACTATCGGCACTCACACCAATCGACATCAAGAACCGTGATCAAAATGTATACAAAATAATAATTAAAGTCGTCGCTTACATTATAATTCGCCGTGCTTTCTGGGATGATTTACTTAGAGATCACTCCTAAAAGTTGCCTACGCCGACAACCTCCCGGAAATGTCCAACAATGTAATGTTGATTATCAAGAATAGTTTTTACCATAGGCTTTTCCCGAAGTTGAAGAGGGGAAAAAATTATGGTTTTCAATAAACATCTTATTAATGATCCAACAATACAATTCCCAAGTTTTGATCAAAACAGAAAAATTTCGTCAAAGTAAATCGCATAAGAACAGGCCATTCAAAATGCAACTCTATGTTGTTTAAATGGGGTGCGATTGCTAATCCAAATTGTCACTGTGGAAACGAAGCACATACCGTTGCTCATATTATGGAGGATTTTCAATTTCTTCTTCTTGCGGTGCCTATTCGTTCCGAATTTTGGCAACCAGGATGGCTATTTTCACTTTGTTCGAACCATTTTCTTAGATTTTGAATCCAGTAGATTCGTCTTCGTCCTGGTTCCCTCTTTCCGTACACTTTTCCTTGAATTATCAATTGGAGGAAGCCATATAGCAGTTTGTTCCTCATGATATGGCCTAGGTATTCTAATTTTCGTCTTTTAAATGTTACGATAACCTCGGATTGTTTGTTACTCGGTCGACCCAGAAAATTCTTAAGATGCGTCTATAGCACCACATCTCGAACGCTACAAGTCTTTTCATGGTGGCTTTAGAGAGCGTCCAAGCCTCCGCTCCGTAGAGCAGAATTGAAAAAGTATAGCACTGCAGTACTGATATCTCGGTCTTCGGCAGCAGGTCGCGGCTTTTAAATATGGTTCCCATTCTTATAAATGTTGCTCTGGCTTTTGCTATACGTTATTTAATTTCCAATTAATGCTATTTATATTATTGCCAAGGTACGTGTAGCTTTCAACCCTCTCAACTGGTTGTTGGTTGATCGTCAGTTGTGTATTTAGGATTGTTGTCAATTAACAAAGTTTAAAGAAGAATTTGTAAACATTCATAACTTAACGGACAAAGTTATATTATGGCTTTCTAATTTCAAGGACATCTGAAGTTAAGTTTTGTATTCTCTATCCTGATTATTTGATTTTGCATTATTTTGTTTACTATTTCTTTATCCTGCTATTTTTGTCGTCATTGTCGTGACTGGCACTTAAACCGGTCATTTATATGTAGTCATGCAATGACTGTACTGTTATATTTTATGTTGTTATTTACCTCCAATAATGTTTAAACAGTTAATCAATATTATTACATATTAATACTAAGGTGGGTAAGGGTTTGGCATATTAGGTCTATGTATTATTGTCCTATCTATCATCCCTCCTAAGTAAGTGTGTCTGTTGTGATGAACGCCTATGGAGAGGGTTCTCCGCTCAATCTGGGGTATGCGAACGCCTAAAATTACGCAAGGTGTGGCTAGGGAGTTCGTGGAAAGAAATGCTTAATGGTAGATATGCACAAACCGAAAACCGGTAAGTAAACAAAAACTATTTTCCGAAAATACGATATTTGAAAGGCTAGTGGTACAGTGACTTTCATTTAGTAAATTTTTTAAAAAAATTCAGACCTAATAGAATTTCTGAAAATAATTTATATTGTAGTTAGATTGTAATTGAAAATTTCACATCTCTTCAAATCAATAAGATACCTTTATTTTGACTCATTACCATAATACTCAGAAATATTTCCGAAATTTTTTTCGTGGCGAGGCGATAGTTAAATAGAAATTTTTTTCACAGTTGAACACATATTTAAAATGTCAAATTTGAGTTACAGTTGGGTTCTGCATTTTTTTACCGAATACCACACGAGCGTAAATTATTCCCGGGAATTTTTTTCGGTCGCGTAGAGAACTGCTGAGCGAATCACAAAATTTCCGGAAAAGCAAAACTTCAAAAAAATTATTGATTTTAATCAATTCTAAACATTCAAGATCTAGTTAAGACATAATTTGTAATTTTGTCATCAAACAATTGTCTTTTTTTACCGACAGTGTTGTTATCCTCTACAACTTTGACACGTGCTTAAAATTATAACAGTAATACCGCTTTCGTCATTATAACGTAATTTCGTAGTTCAACAAATTAAAAAAGAAACTGTTTGTGTAACTTAATTAACAATTAACTAGCGAAGTTAGGTTTCATTGTTTCATTAATAATTTTTACCAATTAACATAAAACATTTTACGGATTAGTGCAGATGAATTAAAAAAATATATATTTGGAAATATATGATGGAATGTAATCAACATAGATGTTAAAACTTTATGTTCAGTAATAATTTAATGCATTGGCATCGCATGACTTTTAAAATGCACGCTCGAATAAAAATGACCCAAGCGTAACGTACACTAATATTAATGCAATAAAGAAAATCAATATTAATTTCAATTCAGCAACTATTATCTATGTCGATTGTCATCAAAATAAAAAAAAACTTAAAAATTGTAATGACAATTCATTAATTTGCATTGTGCATGTCTGAAAGTATGCAATGTTTCCTACTTTCAGTTCATGGAAATTAATTCTTTAAAATTATTTTCAAATAACTGCAATTTGCTAACACAATATACTTTTTATTATTTATAGTTCAGGAGTCAAGTGCTTCACCTAGATATATTATTATCGTCACTTTTGAAAACCAAATGGAAGAAAGCAATACTGGCTCCATTCAATAAATGGAAAAATGGGTAAAAAATAAAATGCCTACGTGTACGTACAATAAAAATAATTTTATTATTCACTGTACGTATTAACCGAATTGGTATAAATTCAAAGAAACATTAAATTATTCATTTTATAGACATCAAAATAAGTTTAAGATTCTAGCAGAACTCGCAATGCAAGTATGTGTAGATCAAACGACATCAATCAACACCAAAAAAAGCAAAAATTCAATCTGGCAAAAACAGTTCGTTCCCAATCCGGGGAAATTTGTTTCAGAAAACTTAAAACGGAATTAAATTGAACTTTTCGAACAAGAATATAGTTGGTAGTATGATAAAAAGAAGCTTCGACCAAATGAAATTTCAAATTGTAGTGGAAGTTGTAAAAGATAAGTTTATAAATTTAGCAACGAACAACAAACGAGGATAGCGATAAATTCCGATGGAAAAAAAATGGTTATTTGAATTTTAGTGTACATACTTAAATCTGAAAGTAATGACGTTTTAATGAGTCAATAGTCAGCGCCTGCCTACAAGAGGTGAATGGCAACCATTATTCATCTATTATTATTACGGGAACGGAGCAAATGGAAAGCAAAGCACACAAAATAGATATTAGATCTAAATCTGACATTTTCGAAAAAGCACAAATATCCCAAGACCATCTAAAAGTAAATCTGTAAAACCAAGAACACATTCACTGCTAGACAAGATGTAACCACAAAAATATGGATGGGAGAAACCAAAACACGCAATTATAGATCTAAACAAAAATGCAAACATAGAACAGATACAAAATACACTATTGAAATAGACAGAAAACGAAAAGAACAATAGGAAAAACACAAGATTCAAGAATTAGAGATAAAATTAAATGTCAACAACATAAAATACAAATAAGCAACATACGATCTCCAGAAGCAGAGAGAAGAAAGAAAGACGGTAACATTTTTTTTTGCAATTTGCCAATCCAACATCAAAGAGAGTTACTTAAAAGTTTTGAAATTGATACTACAAACTATACAGTGTTTATTTGAGACTACCATACATAGGAAAATTAACATTGGGAATTTAGCTACGGATATAAAATTGACAGTAAGTATAAAATTAAATTTTTTGTCAAATAATTGTTTAATAAACTCATCATGAATATTTATACAACAGCAGAAAAAATTCAAATAGTGACATGGAATTTAGCAGGTATAATGTTGAAATTATTGAAATAGGGCGTCTACATATTTATTTCATTTTATAGGCAATAGTTTGAGAAGAACAGCTGAGTTGTTTGGTATTCTTTACAATGACAGACCAATTCCGTGTCTTCATACAATTACACAAATTGTGAAATTATGAAAAGAGTAAAAAAGGGAAGGGAAATTATCATTACGGTAAAAAAGCGTAAACTTCAGTACCTAAGACACGTCATGAGGGGAGAAAAGTACAACCTACTCCAACTGATATTACAAGGAAAAATTCAAGGGAAGAGAAGTGTAGGAAGAAGGCGTCACTCATAGTTGCGAAACTTACGTGACTGGTTCGGGTGCACCACAAATCAACTGTTTCGGTCGGCTGTGTCACGAGTACGTATAGCACTGATGTTGCCAATCTTCGCAGCGAAGATGGCATGTAAAGAAGAAGAACCACCCATCACTAGCAGTACAGTCTTTATTCGTTTCCTTTGTTTGAGAGTGTATTAATTTTGCTTTTTCTTTAATCATTTGGCCACTACCAATCGTATTTTTGTTTCGCTGTTTCAGAAACCATATCTATAAGATTTTTTCTATTCGTGATAATCCAGAACCTTCCAAAGTTTTTGTCTGTCCAGGGCCGGTATAAGTATCAGACACAGTACTTAATATCATTTGTTTCTGATTTTTAATCTTACAAATAGTAGATTTTGCCACACCATATTTTAGCGATAAATTTGTCACACACACACCCTTATTTAACTTTTGAATTACAAGCGATTTTTCTTGAAGTGTCAATCACTTTGATTTTTTAAAAGACATTTTTAATACAAAAACCTTCTCTCGCATAGGTTTGAATCAATTGGAAGATGCATGTGTCTACGTGTTGTGTCTGGAGTATTGTGAAGCTTCCGAGAAAATACAAAGAAAAACCTCGCAGTTTACGTTACCGAGTGCGTCCTCTGTTCACGTTATACGGAGCTCAGTTCAAAAAAGTGGGTTTACTGTATTACCTAAAAATTATAAATGATTGGTTGTTTTTCTCATTTAAATCAATTCAAATACACCAACCTTTCTCGTAACTAAATTAAAAGAATACAAAAGTAGAATAAAGCAATTAATTTCATTGTCATTTATGCTTTTACTCTTCTATGCTCATTCATAAACATAATCATTTTTAGATCGATGATTTAATATTTCTTGAAACAATTAATATTTAACAGTTTCAAGTTAAGAATTACTTAAGCAAGTTAATTTAAGACTACATAAAATTTATGACGAAATCTCTAAAGAATTTATCCAAACATACAGTTTATCAGCCAATAACATTGGTATAATGTAGGTACATATAGGTATGGTAGAGGTTATATGACTACGTGTTTTCGTGTGTGAGGGGTCGTATCTGTAGCCAGAGTTAAATTGGGGATGTTATTAGACTTCAAAGTTGTTCAGTCATGGACATTGATCACATATGTTTTCATTAATTTATTCAAAATCTCAGAAATTCATTATTGCTATGCAAGCACTTGCATAATACATTTCAAAAATGGAATTGATCAAGAACTATTGCAGGAATGATGACTGATGCTCTCTTAAATTGAAGTTCATACTTAGGTGTTTTACGTAACCGTTAATTAATATTCATCGGTAACGCCCAATAATAATGTAAACAACAGGAAATTAACCCTACCTTAGTGTAAAGTTTAATTAATTTCCCATTTCTAAATAAGAGTTAATTTATTTAACTATTGCTTTTTGTTTAATTCCATTCTAAATATTTTTTTTCATTCTATATCCTTTAAAAAAAAATAAGTTGTTAAGCGATGATTTTAAAATCAATTAAAAACATTTGATGCCATAAATAATTACAATCACATGATTATACGAATTCCAAAAAAATATGAAACAAAACTTATTGTAAATTACTGCAAAATGAAGTAATTTGGAACAATATTTCTAATTTTCAAAACTTTGTTTTATTAATTGTTAGCGCTGTGAACTGACTTGTCTAAAAATTCTAATGTACTTAGAAGAAAGATTATTGGTTTCAAGTTTGAACATGAATTACAATCTTAATTTTTTATTATTTCAAGTTACCCGTTCCTGGAATTACTTAACATTCTAATAAATTTTGACTATATAGGGTTACTTGGTTGTGAATATTTATTGGAACATTGAAGTTTTATTATAATAGAAAGATAAACAAATTCGTTTACAAAAAAACATTAGACCTGATTTTTTGTTAACTCATACCGGTTGTGTCTCACATACATACATCCAACTTATACAGCGTGTATTTGAGACTACCATACATAGGAAAATTAACATTGGAAATTTAGCTAAGGATCAACTATGGCTATGGATATAAAATTGACAGTAAGTATAAAATTAAATTTTATTTGTCAAATAATTGTTTAATAAACTCATCATGAATATTTATACAACAGCAGAAAAAAATTTAAATGTTATTTATTTTATTTATTTATCGTATGGCGATCTACAAATTCACTCTTAATAAAGGCAGAGTATGTACATACACATGCATAAAACCAACACTTTTACGGATTGACTAACAATTCAAAAATTAAAAGAATTAAAAAACAAATATACTACACGAATACATTTGAGATATAGGCCATGGATCATAAGTCGATATCCAGGGAGGTCAGCCAATTCACAGCAGCAGGAGTGGCATTCAGAATCTCACTCCATTCTCCACCAACTTTTCTTATTGGGCACTCGTTGGCTATGTGAGCTACAGTTTGATCTGGCGCTCCGCAGTCGCATTCCTGGGAGTCCGAGAGTCCCCACTTGTACAGCATGGACTTGCATCTGGCATGGCCAGTCCTGGTGCGGTTCAGGCTACACCAAGCTTTCCTAGCCATTTGCATTCCTGGGCAGAGGGACGGTAGGGTCCTCATGGTCATTATGGCTAAAATCGTGATTAGATGTCCATTTGGTTTTCCAAGCTTCTCTGATGTGAAATGGCTCATGGTCCGTTAGTACCTTATCTTGCCAAATGGGTTTCCGGGATTTAAGACGACGGCCCGGAGCATTATCCAATATCGTGTGGATTGGCAGAATTCTAGGATGTTTAGGATCGTGTAGTTTGTCCCATTCGCGAGCAGCAGCTTGTTGTCTCCTCAAGTCCGCTGGGGCTAAATTCGTCAGTGCGTGAAGCCAGGGTACCGGAGTGGACTTTAGGGTTTCTGATATAATTCTCATGGTATCGTTGAGGTGCACGTCGACTTTGTTTGTGTGAGAACTTTTGTACCACACCGGTGCACAGTATTCTGCCGTTGAGAAACAAGTGATTGAGCTGCCGTTCGTAGTGTTTCTGCTTTGCTCCCCAAGTTGTCCCAGCTAGTTTTCTAACTATGTTGTTCCTGGTTTTTAGTTTCTGCCCAGTTAACTCCAGATGTCTTTTATATGTTAGGGACCGGTCTAGTGTAACGCCAAGATATTTGGGGTGGCTGTTGTGTTTTACTCTTTTACCACAGAATGTGACATTCAGGTCTTTATTAAATTTTATTTAAATAGTGACATAGAATTTAACAGGTATAATGTTGAAATCTTTACAATGACAGACCAATTCCGTGTCTTCATACAATTACACAAATTGTAAGACAATTTCGGAAAACTGGGTGAGTTAACAGTCTCTGTAAACAGTCAAAAACTAATGAAGATCAAAATAACGATCATGAAATCGACATTTTGGCAGCTGTGGAAGCAGATCCTAAAGTTAGCATAAGGGGGATAGCACAAGCTCTTGGTGTATCACATTCTTATGTCCATAAAATTTTTAAAAAACACCAATATTTTCCTTATAAATATTCACAACAACAAGAACAATTAGCAGCAGACAATGAAAAACGAACCGACTTCAGCGAATTAATCCTAAATAAGTGTAATGAAGACGAACATTTTTTAACGAATGTATGCTTAACTGACGAGTGCACATTTACATTACACGGCGAACCAAATCTGCAAAATTATCGGCACTGGAGCAAAGAAAATCCACATGTAAAGGTGCACACCCATTCACAATATGCTGCAGAACCAGATTATCCTAACAATTACCGCCGTAGTCAATATATCAACACAGTTTGGTATCAGGCGCTCCCTACTCACTATTCGCTGGAAGTTCGAAATTATCTAAATCGTACATTTCCAAACAGGTGGATTGGACGACTTGGCCCTATTAACTGACCTGCTAGGTCCCCAGGCATGTCGCCAAATAATTTTTTCTTATGGGGTTTCCTAAAATCAAAAATTTACAGTTCTCGACAACATTACAATTTAGAATCGTTAAAAGATTCAATTATAACCTTAATAAAGAATAAATACCTCAAACTTTGTTTTATATTATTTTATTTAAAGAATTAGCTTACACTAATCACTAATGTATTAAAGAGATAAACAATACCTTATATCTAACCCTACTTTTTAATTTTTATACCAGAGCATTGGCAGCATTTCTGCGTACCTGTTTAAAATTCATTCGGCATTACTTATACAACGCAGAAGACATACAATATTGCTGTTTCAGCAGCCAATCACATTTCTTCATTTGATCATAGCACAAGTTGATCTTTAGAGAATCTCCCTTTGCTATTTTCCCTATGTATGGTAGTATCAAATACACACTGTATATGAATAGTAAGCAATGTTGCCGCATTTCTTAATTATAAGTTAACCAAGATTACATATTATAACACGCCCTCTCAATCAAATAGTTTCTTTTTTTATATAACAAAAATATTAGATTACTTCAAAATAGTTTACAATATTGCTAAATCAATATCATATACTATAATACAGAGACAAGAGTTACTCCACAGTTATTCTTCCTTAATTAACAACATGTTTCTAAAGATTACATATTTATGTTTACCTAACGGCTTTGTCATTAGATCAGCAACATTTTCGGCAGTGCAAGCATATTCCACAAACATATCCTTTTACTACATAAATCTTTGATGAAATGAAATCTTATATCAATATGCATGCCCCGTTTCGAATTTTCAAAGGTTTTTATCATAGAAATCGCACTCACATTATCTACCTTTAGCACTGGGTTATTATTAATACCAAAATTTGATAACACACCTTTGAAATTCATCACGTCCTGAGCAGCAGCACCTGCAGCAATGTATTCCGATTACATCATTGATAGCGCAAAACAATTTTGTGTTTTAAAATGCCACACCACCGGGTTACCAGCATGTAGGCCAACAAACCCACTGACACTTTTTCTTGTCTGTTTATCTCCTGCCCAATCGGAATCACTAAAAACACTCCAATTTAGTCATGGAACCTTTCCTAAAATGTAGGCCCATATTTTTTGTAACACTTAAATAACGTAGTATACTTTTGGCAGTTTTCCAAGTCTGATTGGTAGGCTTATTCAAAAACCTACTCAGAAATGAGACAGAATATGACAAATCTGGACGCGTTGTAATCGCTATGTACATTAGACTACAAACTAGACGTCTATAAGGAACTGTAGCATTTATTGGATTTTCTTCTACCGAAAATTTTACTTCCATGGGAGTGGAAACTCCTTTACATTCTGTCATGTTAAAATATTGTAGTAATTTATTAATTATCTTTGGTTGTGAAACTTTTAAACCAGACCCTATATTCTTTATTTGAATTCCTAAAAATGATGCCACTTGTCTCAAGTCTTTTACTTTAAATTCCTATTGTAAATCGTCCAGCAATTTTTGAAATTCTTGATCACTACCTGCAATGATCGCATCATCAACAAATAGTACGAGATAAACGCTAGTTTCATAATATAGGCAAAAATCGTGTTTTGATCTTGCAAATCCTAATTTAAACATAACATTACTGAACTTGTCGTTCCACCCCTTTGATGCAATTTAAAGTTCATAGAGTGCTCGATTAAGTTTCAGTATACTTTCTTTGCTTTTCAAGGCATCCGGCGAGTAAATATAAACATCATGGTCCAGCTTACTGTTTAGGAACGCTGTTGGAACATCTATGTCTAGGTTCCAATCATTTTGTACTGATATCGACAACAATAATCTAATTGTTGACATTCTAAAAACTGGAGCATAGCAATATTCAAAACCGTTTTCAAATGGTTCTTGAAAACCTCTAACCACTAACCTTGCCTTTCTAGTCCCATCTTCTTTTCCTTTAAAAATCCATTTGGTTTCTATAGCGATATATCCACTTGGTAACTCTGCTTCTTTCCAAGTTTGTAGTTGTTGATAAGACTGTATTTCTTTATCTATTACTTCTCTCCATTCTTGACTTTTTCTTGCAGCTTCATAGCTTTTGGCTTTTCCTTCGATTCTGTTAATAAACAATATGCTGTGTATAATTCGTAATCACTTAAGGTACCTGGTGATCTGTACTTTTACAGTACTCCGTGATCAACAAGAAAAACATGTTGTTCCTGAGAATCACCACTTTGGTTTCCGGAATTAAACGTCAAAACGTACGTCAATTTTCTTCAGAGTTTTTTTTCTCGTGTGTGTTTTTTTAGAGGTTTTTGGTGCAAATATAAAATATGGAAGGTGATCAGTACCTTACAGTACTCCATGGACAACAAGAAAAATATGTTGTTCCTGAGAATCACCACTTTGGTTTCCGGATCTGGTCATCAAAACCCTTCCGGATAATTAGGAAAAAAACCAAAATCAATTTTTTTCGTGTGTGTTTTTTAGGGGTTTTTGATGCAAATATAAAATATGGAAAGTGATCAGTACCTCACAGTACTCCATGGATAACAAGAAAAACATGTTGTTCCTGAGAATCACCACTTTGGTTTCTGGACCTGGTCATCAAGACCCTCCCGGAAAAAATGTACAACACAATTTCACAAAACACAATCACATTACACACTTAATTAATATTATTACATGTAAATACTAGGGTGGGTAAGGGTTGGCATGTTTAGGTTTTAGTGGTTTTCCTAAACCTTGAAGTAAATGCTTTGCCAAGGCGAACCAATCTACAATTGCACACGGTTTCGTCACCACACTGTACAGGTTTATACTGATCTTCTGGGGCACTTACATCATAATAAAATATTTAAAATGTACCATACGATTAAATAAATAAATAAATTTATCCTTCTACGTGATTTTGTTACCATTACTTCATTTTTCTCTAAGTCACTCTCACTCTGTTTACTTATTACACCTTTTTATTTTCTTGAATTTGTTCTTTTTTATCACTTTGTACTTCTTCTTCTATACTCGGTTCTTCAACATCTTGAATTTCTACGTTACCAGTAACATTGTCACTGTTTGAAGATATAATTTTTTGTATTCGATTATGATGGTCCAGAAACAAGATATATTTAAAAAATAGAAAAAAAACAAGCTATTTGGACTGTTTTTTCTTGTGAATTTATTTTATTTTCCCATTTGCCAACGTTTCGACAATAATTCTTGTCTTCCTCAAAGGCTCTAGTTAAAATTGTGTTTTTATGTAATTTTAACTAGAGTCTTTGAGGAAGACAAAATTATTGTCGAAACGTTGGCAAATGGGAAAATAAAATAATTCACAAGAAAAACAGTCCAAATAGCTTGTTTGTTCTATTTTTTAAAGATATAATTTTTGTTCTTTCGTCACTTGTTTCGTCTTCTACCACCTTATCTATATTGATTTCAATATATTCCATTTCGTCTTCTTCAAAACGGACATCTCTTGACCTAATAACTATTTCTTTAATTGGCATCCATATTTTATATCCACCACCGCAGTATCCAATCATTACACCACGTTGAGCTCTTTCGTTCAATTTGCCTTCTTTGGGTACAGTTGTCACCCATGCTCTACAGCCAAACACTTTCAATTTTGTCATATCTTTTCTTCCATGTCCTACCACCGACAGTGTACTTCCTTTCAATAGTGCTGTTGTGGGAGTTCGGTTGAGTTCGTATACGCTTACCTTTAAGGCTTCACACCACAAAAATTTTGGTATACCTGATTCAACTATTTTTGCACGTATCTTTGTTAAAAGAGTACGGTTTAACCTTTCACTTTTTCCATTCATCTGAGGACTGTAGCTAATAGTGTACTCTAGCTTGATTCCATTTTGCCTACGATAATATTTGAAAGTATTTGAACTAAACTCACCTCCATTGTCCAATCTCATTCTTTTTATCTTAACTGTATGCTGCCTTTCTACTTCTTTGACATATTGCTTTAAATTTTCTTCTGCTTCACTTTTATTCATTAGCAACTTAATCATTACAAAGTGAGAATAATCGTCTAAGATTACTTGAAAGTATTTTTCTCCGTTGTATGCTGGTGGTGTAATAGGTTTTTCGTTTTTATAAAACGGTAAACGAGTAGCTTTAGCTGCATTACACGTACTGCACTGTTCAGTAAGAATAGGTAACCCAAACTCTTTCAACACATCTTTCCCAACACGACCTATATGCCATAAATTCCTGTTGTTTTCAAGGGATAACTTACAATTTTCATTACTAAATCTGTCTATCTTTAATATGTATAGGCCATTTATATTCTTACATCTTAATGTAAAACTCTTACCACATATTGACATACCTCTTTTATCAACTACAATCTTGTAGTCTCTTAGGGTCAACTTTGCTACAGAAAGAAGGTTGTGTTTTATTTCTGGAACTATTAGTGCTTCGATGGTCAGTCTCCTTCCTTGAGATCTAACTTTCAATTCGTCTTGCTTCACCGCTGTCAGAATCTGCATTTTGATTACAAATGTTGGCTGCAATTAAAGCAATATCTGCGGAATTTGCAAATTCTTTTTCATGATTATTTCTGTTAAATCTTCCTCTTTCTCTGCGCCATCTTGAACCTTTTCCTCTGTGATATCTTCCATTTCTAGTTGTGTTTGGGCACGCTGCTTTAAAATGACTTTTATCACCACATATAAATCAGCCTGTAGTTGCTTTTAAACTAAAATCATCACCTGCAGATTCAGCGCTGTTACTTGACTTAAACTTTAATTCTTCGTCTAGGAGTGCAGTTATCACTGTGTTGTATTGTGGTGGTAAGTGGCACACTCTATCGGTTTCATCAATCGTTTAACCTAAATCCTGTAAGTCTCTTATAATTGTATCGAATTTTAAAAAATGATCTTCCAAACTATCATTAGTTTTCGACTTAACGTTACGCCACAGTGTTAATTTTGTGAAAGAACTTGTTCTTACAAAAACATCTTTTAGTGCCTTCAGTTGTTCTTTTGCTGTCTTACAATCTTTAATAATGTCTAGATGTTTATCTGAAACATCTTGTATAATAAATGTCGGTGCTTTTGCATCTTGTAATAGGTATTCTTTCTTTTTTGTATTATTCGTAGGTACGTCCTCCTCAATTACTTCTGCACACTGTTCCTTTCGTAGAATTGCGGTTATTCTAAAACGCCAATTATTATAATTGAGTACAAGGACATGGTCCAAAAACGCTTCTTCTTAACCTCACAGTTCTAACGACTTATTTCCTTTTTAGCACTTTAACAATTGATTCACCCAAAACTTTAATTCTGGGCCCATAACCTTTTGAATATTTATTGGAACATTAAAGTTTTATTATAATACAAAGATAAACAAATTCGTTTACAAAAAAACATTAGACCTGACTTTTTGTTAACTCATACCGGTTGCATCTCACATACATACATACAACTTATACAGGGTCATTGATGTTCGATGGTAGGTTAGACGTTTATGGAAAACGGGACATAGGAGTAATCTGAAAATTTGGCTACTGACATAAATAGACACGATTTATCTTTCTAAAATATTTTCATTTTGGTAGTGTTGCCGCTTCTACTCAAAAGTAGTAACAACTTAATTTTAAATAAAATACCCTATATATTATTAAATTTTTAGAATCGCAATTTCTTACTGATAATATTTTCTGAATAGTTCCCTATCCCTATCTACACCGGTTTTCGAGATAATAATTATTTTAGGTTATTTTGTTTCAAAATATTATCCCACCAAAATTTAAATTTAGCTGCTATTTGAACCCATATAAAGCTGAAATTTTAGATGCAGTTTGCAAAAGCCTTGTATTTAACAGCTACATAAATAAATTTATTTTATCTTATACAGGCCGGTTTAAAATTAATGATTTTGACGTGACAAAAAAGGTCAAAACTTTATTTTTTCAAATGTAACACCCTGTATATTACTTGAAATTCTGATAGACAATTAAAATGCCTTCGAGTTGATATAGAATAGTGGTATAGCTAACTCGTCAACTTTTTGAAATAATCGCAATAATGATTAAAAATCACATTGTCTTCGCGTAATTTGCGTTAATTAACCATGGAACGCCATGTGATTTGACAATTGCTTAATTATTCACTGTGTTTGACAGACGTCGAAGTTTTGAGATTGTGATTTACTACTTAATACGTATTAAAAAACAAATTACAATATAGCGAAATAATTACTCGCATGAAGTTTTAATGAATCTACTTATTCTTCATGGACAATGTGACAAAATTGTGGCAAGAACATGTAGAAAATTCAATGAAATGCATCCTGATTTGCAGCCAATGAACGAAAGAAAGTATAATAAGTGTTTGCCTGTCTTTCTGCTACGCACACTCCTATAGAAGGCTCAACGTAGTTTGAGGTACTATAAAAATAAAATAACTAAAGAAGCTTCTTCCCCATTACTTTATTACTTTTTAGGTACTTTGGAAATGGTTGTACAAAAATCTCACAAATTGTTCGATAATAAGATAAATTTATGTCAATTTTAGGTAAATATAATGCAGGCAAAAGATTAAATTTAACGCAAAGAAGTTCATTTGAAAGGAAATCTTACGCCAGTGGCGTTTCACTGTATAATATTCTATGAAAAACTGTCACAGATTAATGCCGGATTTTATTTGAAAAAATACATTGAAGAATATTCAAATAAACATAAAACCTCAAGTGTTATGATTTTACCTGTTGTAAATAACATTAACGTCTTAACATAATGGACGAATCATCTATATAAGTTCAGAATATTGGAGAATGTACTTTAATCAAATGGACGCTCAGAAAAATAAAATTATCTTCATTTTACAGGTGACGACAGTCACAATTACAACAATTATTGCAATGATTGATTGTTACCTATTTATTAAAAGAAGCCGTTATAGTTTAACGGAATTTATTTAAGGTTTACCGGTCCTAATTTATTAATTTGCCTAAACAATGATTTCAACATTCTTGCAAACAACAATATGTTACAGACACAAAACAATAAATGTTATAAGTTGAACAGTTTAATTTCAAGCTTCTCAAACAATCACAGAAGAATGCTTAAAAAATAGGATTATGTAAAACCACATTTAAATGTTTAATTTAATTAAAAAAATTTTTTTTTAAATAATAAAATTGTAAAAACAACAAAAATACTATAAAACGCTAGCCTGCAAAAGGCCTTTCAAGCACTTTCGCTGGATAGTTTCGAAATTTTCAATTCATACTTGAATTGATATTTAATGTAGTCAATCTTAATCATTTTGAATGTCATTAATTTATAATCTACTTTTCTTGAATTTATTTCCCTAAATTTAAATTTAAATCTTAAATTTTGCAACAGCATGCACACACCATATGCTGCTATAGTAGCATATTGCAGAAAACAGAGAGGAAACCAAAAAAAATCAATTTAAACTTCAATAGTTTTAATTAACAGAGAAGAAAACCTCCGACAATGTCACTTGCATTATTTTTTTTAATTTATCAGTAAAGATTTACCACCCTTAAAGTTATAATGACGTAACAGATAAAGTTATAGTATTTAACATTACTAGCAAGGTAAAACGGTTTTTACTGGCGGACAGAAGGATATGACTGACGAGTCGAAGACGAATCTGTCACCTTCTGGAGCCAGTAAAACCAGTTACCTTGCGTGTATTGTTGAATGTTTTATTTGTTCCTCGCTTGTAAAAACTAAAACATCCAGAAGTATACTTAGGAGACTTCAACTGCCACCATGTCAGCTGGGGATACCCAACTAATGACGAGAACGGAGAGAGCCTATCAAATTGGATGGATGAATTGGATCTCCATCTGGTCTATGATGCTAAGGATCTGAAAACCTTTCACTCAGCACGATGGCAGAGCGACACAAACCCCGATCTGTGCTTTGTTACAACTGACCCATCGCAAGTCCCTCTACCTCATACAAGAAAGGTCTTGCGAAGCTTCCACGCAGTCAACACCGGCCAGTTATTATCAATATCGGAATCCAGGTACCTTTGATAAAATCTACACCAAAACCAAGATGGAACTTTCGCAAGGCGGATTGGACATCATATTCTAGAGAAGTCGATTCACATCTACGGTGGATCCCACCAAAATCAGAAAACTACGGAAGATTTGCTGGCGTACTGATCGGAAGCGCTAAGCGTAACATACCCCGGGGATATAGAAAAGAATACATACCCTGTTGGAATAAGAACACGGAAACGTTATACAAAGAGTATGAGAGAACTGGGAACCCAGATCTGGGAAGCCAGATATTGCATTCGCTCAACGATGAAAGAATGGAGCGATGGGAAAGTACGACAGAAAATATGGATTTTACAGCCTCCAGTCGAAGGGGATGGTCTCTTCTACGTCGACTTGGAGCTGCCACGCCTATACTTACCAAAGAACCTAAAGTGACCCCTTCCCAAGTAGCGCTGCATATTAAACAACGTTCAGAAAACGTACCGATCCATAAAGAGTTTGAAGAAGCGATAAAGGAAGAACTTAAAATAACTGACAGAGGCCTTGAAGACAACCCTCTTTTCTTCCTCTTTCACTAACGCTGAACTGAACAAGGCCATAAGAACACTCAAATTACGGAAGGCAGCTGGCCCGGATGGCATATTCCCAGAGTTTGTAAGGCACCTAGGACAACCTGCGAGGGAATGGCTTAGAAATTGCCTCACAGATATACTAAATACGGGACAAATCCCGGCACAGTTCAGAATAGCCCAGACCCTTGCTATTCTGAAACCAGGAAACCAAACGACGACCCAACTAGCTATCGCCCAATCGCACTGCTCAGTGTCTGTTATAAATTACTGGAGAGACTAATATACAATAGAATATATCAAACCATAGACGATATTATTCCGCCAGACCAGGCTGGTTTCAGATCCAACCGAAGTTGCTGTGAGCAAGTACTAGCCCTAACGTCATACATCGAATCAGGATACCAAAGGGGTCTAAAAACGTCGGTAGCATTTGTTGATCTGACGGCTGCTTACGACACCGTATGGCTGGATGGACTAATACTAAAATTGAAGAAAACAATACCCTGCTCCAAGTTAACTAAGCTAATGGGAAACATGTTAAGAAACCGATACTTCAAAGTCACTCTTGGACAATCAACTAGCAAGTCATACACCATCAGAAATGGACTGCCCCAGGGATCAGTACTAGCCCCTATACTCTTTAATCTTTACACCAGTGACATGCCGGCAACCAACTCTCGGAAGTTCTGCTATGCTGATGACACCGCTATAGCCACTCAACACAGGCTCCTTGAGGATGGTGAGGAAACTCTAACGACGGACTTAGAAAACCTCGGGAGATACTACAAACAGTGGCGACTATGCCCAAACCCAAGCAAAACCGAGGTGTGTGCATTTCATCTTAATAACCGCCTTGCAAATAAAGAGCTGAATGTCACATTCTGTGGTAAAAGAGTAAAACACAACAGCCACCCCAAATATCTTGGCGTTACACTAGACCGGTCCCTAACATATAAAAGACATCTGGAGTTAACTGGGCAGAAACTAAAAACCAGGAACAACATAGTTAGAAAACTGGCTGGGACTACTTGGGGAGCAAAAGCAGAAACACTACGAACGGCAGCTCAATCACTTGTTTTCTCAACGGCAGAATACTGTGCACCGGTGTGGTACAAAAGTTCTCATACAAACAAAGTCGACGTGCACCTCAACGATACCATGAGAATTATATCAGGAACCCCCTCAGGTACCCTGGCTTCACGCACTGACGAATTTAGCCCCACCCCAGGACTTGAGGAGACAACAAGCTGCTGCTCGCGAATGGGACAAACTACACGATCCTAAACATCCTAGTTCTGCCAATCCACACGATATTGGATAATGCTCCGGGCCGTCGTCTTAAATCCCGGAAACCCATTTGGCAAGATAAGGTACTAACCGACCATGAGCCATTTCACATCAGAGAAGCTTGGAAAACCAAATGGACATCTAATCACGATTTTAGCCATAATGACCATGAGGATCCTACCGTCCTCTCCCAGGAATGCAAATGGCTAGAAAAGCTTGGTGTAGCCTGAACCGCATCAGGACTGGCCATGCCAGATGCAAGTCCATGCTGTACAAGTGGGGACTCGGACTCCCAGGAATGCGACTGCGGAGCGCCAGATCAAACTGTAGCTCACATAGCCAACGAGTGCCCAATAAGAAAATTTGGTGGAGAATGGAGCGAGATTCTGAATGCCACTCCTGCTGCTGTGAATTGGCTGACCTCCCTGGATATCGACTTATGATCCATGGCCTATATCTCAAATGTATTCGTGTAGTATATTTGTTTTTTAATTCTTTTAATTTTTTAATTGTTAGTCAATCTGTAAAAGTGTTGGTTTTATGCATGTGTATGTACATACTCTGCCTTTATTAAGAGTGAATTTGTAGATCGCCATACGATAAATAAATAAATAACTTGTAAAAAGCTATTATAAATGAATAATAAACCATTAAAAATTCTAAAATTTCGAAAATCGGAGAAAAAATCACGTGAGCTTTAGACGTATTGCTTTGGAAACGCACGGCACTTATTTTGTTGATTAAATATTTCATTTCAATTTCACGTTTCCGGAACGTTTTGCTGGTGAGATTTACTGAAATGAGTGTCCCGCAAGCTATCATTGATGAAGCAGCAAGTGTAGTTGCAAGATTACTGCCCGAAAAATCTTCATCAAGGTATGAATACGAGTACGCGGAGGTCAAAAAGTGGCAAAAGAAAACAACGTGACTGGTGTTACGGAAGACGTTATATTAGCGTATATCAATAAATTGTCTGCCAAATGCAGCCCGAATTCTTTATGGTCGAAGTGGTCAATGGTTAAGAGTTGTTTGGCAGTTAGAGAAAACATTGATGTTTGCAGGTTTGTTTCCTTATAAAGGGTGTTCACAAAAGTAGCGCCGAATTTCAAAAGGCAAAAAAAATTTTTCGCTCAATTTGTAAATTTTTTATTGGTAAATGTAACAAATATACTCCGATTTAAGTATGAAAAATCACATCTGGCATGTGCCCACCCAACTCGCAGCACACTGCACCAAACGGTCACTGAAATTTTCGATCACTCGCCTGTCGTTCAAAAGTGAGCCCGTGGTTTCCGAATTTGCGCACCAATCTTCGAACAGTTGATTCCGTTTAGGTGCCTCATTACGTCCTAGACGATTACGAAGCACTCGAACCGTTGCCGTGGGGCTTTCATTACACTTGTAAAAGTTTTTAACACCAAAATACGCTGTTCTTTGGAGAAGCTGTTCCATCGCTAAAAAGTCACTAAACAACAAAAAAACTTAGTAACGAGCGGGTTCGGTAACTCAAATCAGGAATGATAATATAGATAACAAAAATCATAACATCATGGCTACCAACCTTCGCGGGAAACCATAGTGCCAACTTAAAATTCGGCGCTCACTTCTGGAACACCCTTTATTTGTTAGTCAGGTTTTTAGTTACATATGTCATTTTCTAGATTTCATAAAGTTGATGCGTTTTTGAAAAGACGAAATGAACGCTACATCCCCAAGAAAGCCAAGGTTCTGACGAAAGAGCAAGTGGAAAAGTTTATCATCGAAGCTCCTGACGAGAAGTGGTTACTTGCCAAAGTCATTACCATTTTTAGTATATTTAGATGTTGTCGGTGCGATGAGCTTCTATCCCCACTGTAAATGACGTGGAGGATTTGGAGAAATATATTGTTGTCACCTTACGGGAGAGAAAAAAAATTTAACGACAAGGAGGTAGCTTTAAATCTTGTGCTCTTTATCGGAAATATGCGGCCCTACGACCTCCAAGAAATAAAGATCTGCAGGTCAACATACTGTAGGCGCAATACCCAAGAAAATTGCTGAACATTTAGAATTAGAAGAACCGGCACTTTATACAGGGCATTCATTTCGACGAACTGGAGCAACGATGGTGGTTGATGCAGGTGATGATACTTTGGCTCTGAAGCGTGAAGGGGATGGTAATCAACACAAATTGCTGAAAGCTACGTAGATGATTCGATTAATAATAAGAATAAAATGGCAAAAAGAATGTTTACACTTGAAGAATCCACGCCATCCACTTCTACAGAAAATATATGCGCATGTACAAGTGACATAACATCTTACTGGAGATCGCCACTGCACCATGATATTTAATGTATACGATAGTAATAAAACCCAATTTTCAAATGTTAATAACATAAATCACGTTAGAGAGTTTGTCTGTCATTTCAAATTACCTATAATAAGGTAAAATATGAGGACGCGTGTAAAATTTTACAGGCTAACCAGTTATATTTTACAAGTTAGTAGCTAGTTAAGTAGGCATTTTCAAGGTAACTATAGTGAGTTGATAAGCTCCTGTTTACAAGTGAGGAACAAATAAAAAAACATTTAAATGGAAGATTTTGTAGTTGTTCAAATATTTAAATACAGTAAGTAATTACTATAATGCCAGGTCAACGAATTCTAGTACAAACACAAAATTATGATTTATGTAAAAAAAAATTTGAATATCAGGTAGGAAGAATGAGCTAATGTACGAATTTCACTCTTAATCTGGACGCCGTGGGTTAGAACCCACATAATAATTCTTCCATATTTGTTGACATACACTTACGTATGTTGTCTGTCGTTTGTTGTTAAATTGGGCCCATCAATTGTTTATTCTTATTATTATGGGTCATAAACTAATTTCTATATTAATCGTATACGTATATATGTTAATTAAACCTACGAAAAAGCATAAACCACGCACATAACTGTATTTGCGCTCTCTTATTATTATGAATGTGTTAATTAAATTAAAGAAAAATATTTTCCACCAACTTAATTATAAATATATTTTATCCAAAATCATCATATTATAGACCTATTATTATGCCGTTATGAAACGTATTATAACACCTATAAAACACTAGTGTTATATATTCCATAAAACATTAGTGTTTTGTAATATATAAAATTCAAGAAAAATTTGCAGAAAATTTAGTAATTATTTATTAACATTAATATTAACATTCACGTTAACATCAAAAGTAAACTTATTTGCAATATCAGGATTTACATTTACACAAACCACGTTTGAGGAAGACTGCATCGCGGAGATCTTTTGCATTGTGCCTGGATTTTCCTTTAATTTTTCTAGCAATATCGATTTTATTTGACTAGCTTTCTTCTATATACCCCTCAAGAACACTAGATGACCTCCACGCTCCGTGCCTCTTAAGAGTGAGAATATCACCACCAGCATTAGCAAACAGAGTCGCCGAAGAACGGCACATACTATGACCCGTGTAGGATTTAGCGTCTAGAAGCAATCTGTGAGGGGATTCTGGAAATAGTGTTAATTCCCACAGGTTGCACGATGCATTTTTAATTGATATATCGCAAAAAAATCTTCCCTGCGAAATAGTACTTTTAGGACGTAGGCGTATGTATTTCTTGAATATCTCCATAACATTAACAGAGAATCCTTCGTCTAATACAGTGAAATTTCTTGACATATTGGTCTTTGTTTCTGGGATGGACACGTAGATAAAAGATCCTTTATCTTTTCCATGTTCAATATTTAAGTTGACCAGTTAATTGCATCGTAAACCTCCACAAACACGCATTATGACAGCAACCTAGAAATATTTAAAATAATTAAGATACCAATACAAAAGAAAAGAAAATTGGTTGTACCTTCATCATTAAGTACTTTTCATCAGATGCTGTTTTCAAAAATTGTTCGATGTGTCCCCTCTCAAGCACGTTTGCCTTATTTGCCTTGTAGTTTTTTGATTGGCTCTTGAGATAAGCAATTAATTTGCCGTATTTTGATGTGTCAATATTTCTATGCACATTCAAAGTTGCTCTTAACATTGAATATTTCGTCCACATCGACGAGGAGGCAAACTTGCTTCTTACATTTAAAAAATAAGCCAACAGGACGTCCTCGTTTATGATGTTTGCGCCTCTTTTCTTTCTCCATTCATTAAAGGTAGCAAATTCTTTTATGTGTGCATCTTTAGATTCGCCGGCAACAGTTGCAGGTTTATTTCTACCGGCAAAGAATCACTTTCTGACGATTTCTGATTTTTCACAAATATTGTTTTAATAAACAATCATCCTAGCAACTAATAATGCAAAGCCGCCCAAAGTTTCACTAAATTTTCTAATATTTGCTATTACATTGAAATTTTAGAACTGTCAGATTACTTATTTTCAATTAAATTGGTTTGATTGTGGATAAAATCTTGTATTGCATTCGTGTTTTAGTGGCATATTATCCCCTTAAGAAAATTAAACGCTCGAACTTCGTTCTCGCGATTAAAAATTCTTGCGTGGATAATCTGCCTACTAAAACACATATACAATAAATAGCTATTTTGTATACGCTCTCAAAAATAGCTATTTTAGGGATTCATTTAACTTCCTAAAATTAGTCTTTTACGGAAATTAAAGTAGGAATATGGAAATAAAAAGAAAATACGGAAATAAAAAAAGGAATACGGGAATATCAATAGAATTCGAAGCAATATATTCCCTAAAACAATGTATGTATTTTTTTAGAGTGAGAGACCCCTGTCATGGGCACATCATTTAGGAACAACTAGATGTTGCGATATCTAGTGACGTTTGTGCTGACGTAGCACAATATGTCACTTTCTTGATGGAAATGTAAGCAATTACACAGTCGATCTCTTACGAAACTTTTTATTAAAGGTTTATTTATGTATATACAATTAATACTATTCTATTTGAAATAACAAAGGGAGGAAAAACCTGGACACATTTCTAGACACCCTGTAAAAAAGCTCATCAGGATTTATAGGGATTATGTGTATTATTTGGGAAAAATTTATATTCGGTGTAAATTGATTCGGCAATGTGTCAAGGTAACGTTGTCAGAAACTAAACAAATGAACTCCTTTTTAAACGATACACGTCTCATTAATTTTGTTTGTTAATCACGTGGCTCAGTTCAAACTTTATAATTTGTGTAAAATGAAATTTGTTACATGCAATTATCGGATATTATTTCTATTTACAGTTTTACGAAATTCTAAATCTGATCCCAACGACATCTTTTCACAATGGCCACATTTCTAATTCATGCCCCCACAATGTCCACAAAGCCCACTTTCGACCTTTTCTCAGTATGGCTCACTTTTCCACAATGGACACTTTTCTACATGTTTACAAAGCTCACTTTTTTTCATAACGACCACCAAGACGTTTTCACAACGGCCACCGACGTTTAAGGCGGCGGTTACATTGGATCCGAATTCGTACCAAAATGTATTCTTACGAATTTGTACGAAATGAACTCGTACGAATACGTAAGATAGATTGGTTACATTGATGATGTGAGTGCTAACGAAAAACCGCAATATATCAGAGTTTTCAGACAGTGGTTTAATAATGAATGAAATGGAGGAGTTTTATCTTTTAGAAACACCGTTATTATTAAAGTTTCTTTTATTGGAAAACTCCAGGGTTTGGGTGGATGACTTTTTTTGTCAAGGAGTAAAGACGGCGAATTTGTGAGATGTTTTAATGAGCTCAGGTTAAATGATACAAAATTTTTGAATATACAAGAATGACACCAACTACCTTCGATTACATACTAAAATCTGTTGAAACTCAACTTCACAAATACTCGAATTTTCGAAATGCATTACACCTGAAGAAAAATTAATTATAACGTTACGGTAAGTAAAAATCATCATATTAAGTAATATATGTATTTCTTCAATAACAGTCCAGTAACAATTATTTCATAAAATGTAGTAATAACTTATGGAATATCTGGTTGAAAGTTCGAGAAATATGCTTGAGTTGAGTGTGAAAAGTTGCTTTCTGTACCACTTCCAGGAGGATGATCATAGTTTATTGAACTGAAGGTAGAATCATTTACTGATTGAACTGAAGGTGGTTGTGAAAAATCTGTTGAACTCGAACTATATGCAGGCGAAGGCGTTGGTATTGTGGTATATTGACGAGATTGACGTGAAAGTACTGCTTGTGTAGTATCGTGCGATCGAGTTATTAGTTCGTGCTCATTCATAAGTAATTCTTGAAACTTGGTTCGAACATATAATTTTCTATGAGTTGGAAGTTGTTTCATATATGGAACAAGACTTAACACAAAATAGGTATCATCATCTTCATGTTGTTGAGAGGTACGTTGGAAGTGGTCCAATTTTCGTTGTTCTATCGCCAGTAATTGCTGCATTGTAGCGTCCCTCCCAGTTATCTTTCTTTTCGAGTATTGCTCGATTCTGGATTTGTGGCAATCGGTGGTCGTGTTGCATTTGGGGATGATGTAGCACGTACAGGTTCATTTTCTGTTATCAAAGTGTTTTCTGTTTCCGTTTGTGATTGCTCATTATCACTGTAGACTATATCTGATGGTGTTTCCATTTGGTCTGTCTCACTAGGTTTAGAACTTGTGTGAGGTCTTGAAATATTTCCGCTTGTTTTCCGAGCCACAAAAAATCTTTGATAAACAGCATATTGTCAAAAACTTCCATTTCGATATTTCATCATCCTCATCTGCACTGTCTCCGCTTCTCTTTGTTGCAGTTTAACGAGTTCTTTCCTAAAAGTATCTCGCAATCCTCTCCATTTCTGACGTACAATGTCGTCTGTAACAAAATAATATTAAATATTTTGCGAGGTTTCACAATGTAATGTTCAATTTATATTCAAAAATAACGTACATCCTTTATTTTAAAGGTAATTATCAATAAATATTTTCCAGGTACCTTGCTACTGGCATATCTTTTCGATCATTGGCTTTCTCATTTCGAATGTCCCATACGACAATCAGAAAAATTGTCTATGAAACCTGTAATGCTATATGGTCGTCCTTATATGAACAACATATGCCATTTCCAACACAACAAATGTTTTCATCTATTGAAGAGCAGTTTTACAACAAATGGAAATTTCCTAATTGTGTCGGAGCCATTGATGGCAAACACATTAGAATTAAATGTCCTGCAAATTCTGGTTCTATGTATTTTAATTATAAGAAATATTTTTCCATAGTGCTACAAGGTGTGGTAGATGCAAATTACAAATTCATTAGTGTTGAAGTTGGAAGTTATGGAAAACAAAGCGATGGTGGAATTTTCACAAATTCATCGCTATACCATCATCTTGAACATGATACTTTTAACATGCCTCCACCAAAAGCTTTACCAAAACAGATATTACCGTGCCACACGTTTTTTGTAGCAGACGCAGCGTATCCGCTAAAAATTATTTAATGAGGCCATTTCCAGGACAAAATCTGAGTCCAGAACAAGAAGTTTTCAATAATCGTCTCTCTCGAGCAAGACGTCTTGTTGAATGTGCTTTTGGCATAATAACCTCCAAATGGAGAATCTTAAAATCGGAAATTGAAATTGATCCTGACAAGGTGGATGTTATTGTGAAATGTATTTGTTTATTACATAATGTAATTATTAACTTGGAGGGTAGTCCGGCTGACTTGCAAATTATTCAAAACCTCGAGCACAATCAACACCAAAGAAATGGGCCACGGAGTTTCAACAGAGCTACTGACGTAGCTTACCAAATTCGCAACAAATTTGTACAATATTTTAACTTGTAAATAAGCAGGCCTTATCCTATATATTTTGTAATTATTTGCTTACATTATTAATAAGTTATAAAACTTACCTGCTACATTCATCTTCTCCCCTATTTCCTTCCATAGTTTTTATTCAACTCTCGGTTGCTGTATTGTTTACTTTTTGGTCCCATAACGATTGCCTTTCTTGGACCAGTATTATTAATTTTTCAACATCCATTGTGTTAGCATAACCACAAAATCAAACTTTTCGTACGAATAGTGGCAGAAAAAACAAATTATTTTGGTCGAATCGAAAATCGTACGAGTTTGTACGAATTTGTAAGAAATATACGCAAGTAATGTAACCACGCACTATAAACATGTACACATTTGTTTCTTTCTGATGATTTCGTACGTATTCGTACGAATTCGTACGATTGGTTTTTCGTACGAATTCGGATCCAATGTAACCGCCGCCTAATTGTAAGATTGTATTGTTGTTTTCACATTGCTCATATCGGCCAACTTTGCGTTTTTCAAAACGACCACTTTTGTATATAGGTATTTACAACGGCATTTTTTAATATCATTCACCATAAACTTTTTTCACTATAGCTGTCGTAATCACAAAAGTGTATATCAAGGCTTTCACTACGCCTAATTTTTCGCAAGTGGCAGTATGGATTTTTTTAATTACGTCAACAGCGGCAACCTAGTCACATCATATTTCCAAATAAAAACTAAAACATTTTCAATTACATTCAAAAAAATTTTCTCTAGATTAAAGAAAAACAAAAAACGCTGAAAATTGAATAAATACTTCCCCAACAAACTGCGTCCATCCCAAATTGGTTAGGCTTTTGCAGCCTGTTCTTGTAGTAGTGTTAGTTACGGTTTTATTTCCCGTATTTAGGACGTATGTCGTGAGCCGTCTTAGAACGTGTGTCTCAAGTAGTATGGTGCGACGAAAAATTTGGCGCGCATGTTGCTAATTTTCTATTGGTCGAAATTAAATTAGACTGAAAATGTTCTAGACGGACAGCGGACATTTTCCTTTCTCGTTTGATGCACGCGGGTGTTTTAGCATTTTCTCTGAAGTGAAATTCTCACCAAAAACTATTTAATGTGGGCTCACAATTTCCAATACAAATTGGTGTTTATGTTTAATCTGGCTACATTCACCCACGTTGCGTCCGGCATTATGTGCTCGTTGTGTACGATACTGGGATAACACTCAAGGGTGTTGGAGTAGCTAATTAAGAACCTTCCGTATACATGAAAGACAACACCACGGTTTCGCATTAATCAAGCCGCAGACCGACGGTGAATACCAAGTCTACAGAGGTTGGCTATGTTGCATACTTCCAGCGAGGGAGTTACTTATTCGCACTTAATTGTTATCAGCTGGCAATACCTATTTAGTAGTTAGTGGTTCATCAGCAGTTAGTGGCTGGTCGACGGGTGTTCAGCCATTGGTGGTTGTTCTGCTCGAGATGGCTGCTCACTGATTGATTGATGTTCAGTAGTAGCTAGCTGCCCAGCTATTGATAGATCAGCCTCTAGGTTTTTTAAGTTACTGTCCTTAGAAAGAATCTTCTTGTACCTTGTAAGGTCTCCCGGTGTAAAAATTGATTCGGAAACAAATAGTTTGTTTGGTCATTTTTTTTTGGATTATATATGTCAGTTAACTTGAATCCATAATGAAACCTGCTGAGAACAGTTGGCTAGAATAGCTAAGAAGTCAAATTTAGAAATTTCACCTGCAAAACAGGCCTAAATATCGATTTCTTTATAACACTACCAAAACTTTGTAGCTAAGGTAACTGGACCCTGGTAAGAACATTTACCCCAATCTCGTGGTCCAGTTACTCCGTTTCTTCAATAGGTATTTTAGGAGTAACTGGGGCACTCATACAAAAATGTTTAAAAGTTTATCATTTAGAGCGTAGAAACAATATTGATGTAATTTGGAAAGAACTAAAAAATAGAGTACTGGTCAGCAATGAATTAAACGATATTCCTGAAGCTATAAATGATGTCGAAGCAATTAACAATTATTTTATTAATTCAATTCCCAAGTTTAATGATAATGTTGAAATTGTAAATTATTATTTAAATAATATGAAGACAAATGCAAATCCATTTGAGCTTTCTAAAGTGACAGAAAATGATGTTTTGCATGCTTTAGATTTAGTTAAAACAAAAGCTTTTGGCCATGATAATCTAAATATAGAGATGATTAAACTTTGTTTACCCAATTTACTGCCAATTATTACCCATATAATAAATTTTTGTTTAACCGAATCTGTTTTTCCTTCAGCGTGGAAAATTGCTAATGTTATACATTTGAAGAAGGTGAGAAATCCAACTCAATTTAAGGACTTTCGCCCAATCTCAATCCTTCTCGTTTTATCTAAAATACTAGAAAAATTTGTTAACACACTATTAAGAAATTACTTAAATAACCATAATTTGATTCCTCAACATCAATCTGGGTTTCGAGCCGGGTACAGCTGCTGTAGTGCATTACTTAAGGTTACAGACGATATTTTCACAGCAATAGACAAAAAATTAGCTACTGTTCTGATATTATTAGACTACTCAAAGGCATTTGACACTATTAATCATAGAACTTTACTTGAAATTCTTAAATTTTGTGGTCTATCAACTGCTTCAATACTGTTTTTCCAAAATTATTTGATAAACCGACAGTAAGCTGTTATTTATAATAACAATAAATCTTCTTATAAATCAGTAAATTCAGGTGTACCCCAAGGATCTATTCTAGGGCCTTTACTGTTTGTGATATACACTTCCAATTTGAGTACTAATTTACAGCATGCAAAAGTACATCTTTATGCTGATGATATGCACTTATATTGTTCCTTCTCATGTAATTATGTTGTTCACGCTTGTAACTGCATAAATCAGGATTTGGAAACATTATCTAATGTGGTTCAGGAGCATTCTTTGCAACTAAATCCATTGAAATCCAAAGTTAAGTTATTTTGTAGTGATTACTACTACAACAATGTGCAAATAAATATTAAAATACAAGAAAAAAAACTGGAGGTGTGTAATCAAGCAAAAACTTAGGGGTATTACTCGATAAGAATCTAAGGTTCAAATATCATATTAACAACTGTATTAAAAAGGTTTTTACAATTTACGCCAAATATATCAAAACAGAGACTGCTTAAATAAAATCTTCGAAAAATGTTGTGTGAATCTCTTGTACTATCACATTTCAATTATTGTGACGTAGTATATGGTCCTTGTTTAGATAAACAGCGAATTCAACGACTACAAAATGCATGCCTCAGATTAATTTGCAGTATACCACGATCGATACATGATATTACAGATAAGCTGATTGAAATCAAATGGCTGAACATGGATCACATCTTTACATTGCTTAACTTTTTACTACAGAGTAATTCACTCGAAATCGCCCCCATATCTTTATGATAAAATCACTTATCGAACCGATATACATCATTTGGGTTTAAGATTCCGTGGACTTTTGACAATACCTCAACATAAAACTAATATGTTCAAACGATCTTTTACGTACAACATGGCAATTCAATGAAATCAAGTACCCGAGAAATATAAAATATTGAGTCTCAGTTGTTTTAAGAAGAAAATGTTTACAAGGTTTTTTGAGAAAAGGCTGGTTTAGTTAAACATGTCTTCACCTCTATACTATGCATAAAAATAACCAAATTGGCATAACCTCCCATAGTTTTAATAAATTAATGCAATTTTAGTATTTGATATGTCACATTAAATAATCCTCTTCAGTATTCATTACTCTTTATTGTTCTCTCTATCGACTATTCTTCTCTTTCGTCATTGTTTTTTTCCTCTTAATTATTATTCTTAGTTTTATTAATGGTTGGGAAGACAGCTATGCTGAACTTCGCCCCCGTTTAATTTGTATCTTCTATGTATCTATACGTTTCTTATTCATAATAATAAAGAATAATAATAATAATAATACGAGTTCATAACCTTTGTGGATCAATCCAATTTTGTTTATAGTAAAAGTGGTGTGTTAAGTCTTGCCATAGACACACGGTATCTATAGTTTGTAAGACGCTCAATACCGATGTAATGACCAAAAGTGTTGTTACGACACTTGTTTATTAATATACTCTTTTTTTATATTTTTATATGTGCTTCGTCTAAATTATAACCAATACTTTTCAACAAAAAGTGTGTGTACTTAGTTCAGCCACTTGTTGTTAATTCTCTGTATGAAAATGGGTCCCCAAAGCTTCAATCCAAACTAAGTAAATTTGGATTCAGGATTAACAATTTATTTCTTGGAGTCTATTTGACAGATTTAACTTGTTTGCGTTTTATTTGTTGAAGCCTCTATTTTCAAGAAGAAGGTATACACCTAAGGATACGATCTACACTTTGGTGTAGAATCATTTTAGAAAATAAAGACTCTTAAAAAATAAAACGCGGCCAATCGGTTAAATGCACTTCGAGAAATAAGTTTTTAAAACTGTCAAAATAACTCAAATTCTTGAATTTCGAAAATTCTCATACAGCTAATTTTACTTGTACTGGATTAAAGGTGGGACCTACTTTCATATAAAAAATTAAAGCTCTAATCGCTGGGCCTACGTGCGTACACTTTGTCGAAAACTAATTGATCTCCCCTGATGTATGTATACACAAAGATAATCAATTGCATTATCAAGAAAAAACGAAAATCTTTAAACCTTTCCATAAGGTTGTAATAGAATAGAAGAGTTACATTATTTTGAATAGAAAAAATAATACTTTCATTAATAATAGTCGCAAACCTGTAACTGTATTTAACGGCAACGACCTGTATACATTTTTTTTTTGAAAAATCATAATATTTAATAGTTTGAGAGTATTCTCACGTTACGTCTACTACTAATGTCCATTATGTTTGCTAAAATAACAGTGTAGGTTTATTTTGGACTTCTGCAATTCATAAAGTTCATATCTGAGTTATTGATTGTAATAAGATCACTCCTACTTAGTAAAATTTCCCTACTACCACACCTAAATACCATTGATCCTTCCACCGGACAATAACCCAGCTCAGGTGCAATACTGACTTCTTCCGACAAAATATAAATCGCCCCTACTAACAGTAAGTCAATAAAATTAATGATGTTGAAAGTAGTATTATTTTAAACGATTTTAGCGCGGTGTAATAAACTGCTGTGATGTAATTTTTTTATGAAGTCGTCGAACATCTAAGAGTGATAAAAAAATGTACAAGATTTACGTCGGCTTATTTTACCTTTAAAAAGGACGTTAAAGAAAATGTTTGCAAAAAAACCGAGTGACATCATCGACCTACGTCTTTATCTCAAAGAGATTATTTGCCAAGGTTTTGAAACTACAACAAATTAGATCGAATAAAAATAAATACAGGACACTTATACAAAAGTTCTCGAAAGACAAACTACATTATTAATTGAACTATATTGATATATATGTTACTTTGATCTTGAATACGAATGAGAAAAATTAAGTTCAATGTTAAGGTTTAAAAATAAATAGTTTGTTTAATACTTCACCTATTTATAAACACGTTCAAAAATATATTCTGCATAGCGTCTTCAAGTAACGATAGTTATTCGGTTCATTTTTGACCTAATATTTCATTAGCATTGTATATTGTTTGTTGCGATTATAAAAATTTATAAACTAATTTGTCATTAAAGTTTAAAACAAGCGTTTAGTGCCCAACTCTACATGGTTCCGATACTAACCAAAACCGTGTAAAAAATGAATCGCTAGTTACAAAATTTTGATAAAAAAAGACACACGTACGATAAATATAACTGTTTTAACAACGGATACCATGCCCATGTGTCTGGTTGTTGAAGAGTGCTCGCTTAAAACGTTTTACAACTGAAATTTTAAAAACTTTAAAAAAGTTTGCTCGAAAAAGCGAAAAAACAAAATTGCGTTTTAGTAAAAAGTAGTTCAAATGAAAGTTGTTTACAACAACCTTTTTCCCATAACTTCTTTATATTTTTTGATAAACCAATTTAGCCGAGTAAAGTGGGAAGAAATTTAACGATGTGGATCAAATAATGGTTACAGCTTTAAAAATTTGGGAACAGGCTTGCTTTGCGCTCCTTTTGAAGTGTTCAAAAGTGCCCACCCGTACCCCTTCTCCGAAAGAAAAGGTGGTGAAAATAAAAACGTTAAGAAAGTTGAAGCTGACAAAATTCTGCATATTTTCATTTTTTATTTTTATCTCTACAACCAATAGGAGCCGAAATAGATTTTTTCTAAATTTTGACCGTTTTACGGCTAAACGGTAACAATGCGCTCATAGCGCGTATTTCGCTTATACCTCGAGAATCTCCATTTGTATCGCAAAATGCTTCAAATAAAACTTGTAGAAAATCTGATTACAAACAATTTTCTTTTTTAATATTTCCATACAATTAATATTGACATACGTAGTACGTAGAATGAATAATTTAGATTGTGTCTTAGAAAAAGGTTTAAATAATTTTTAATTCTCTACAACTTTTAGTTTTGAAGCATTGTGTGATACGAATGACCATTCTCGAGATATAAGCGAAATACGCACGATGCGCGCACGTGTTGCCGTTTCGCCGCAAAACAGTTAAAATTTAAAAAAAATCGATCTCTGCCTCCTATTGGTTGTAGAGACAAAAATAAAAAATGAAAATGTGCGGAATTTTGTCAGCTACAACTTTCTTAACGGTTTTGTTAAAAAAAATTAATTCTTTTTGAGTTATTTACGAAAAACTGATTTTTTTGTCACTTCCTCCTCCCCTCCAACTTTCTCTCAAAAGGGAAGTACGGGTGGGGACTTTTGAACACTTCAAAGGGAGCATAAAACAAACCTGTTCCCAAATTTTCAAAGCCGTAACCATTATTTCATCCAAATATTCCCATTTTACCAGGCCAATTACGATCACGTGATTGTCCTATCTCAGGAATTACTTATAGAATCAAAAAATAGTTTAAACAAAAGTAGTGTACAATTAAATTACAAACAATTTTTATTTTGATTTTAATTGGTTATACAGGGTGGTGTAAACTTCTGACATCGGAGGATAACTTAGTTAATAAAAAGATATAACTTTCAAAATTTGTCACATTTAGTACAGTTACTGAGTGCACATTTTAAACATATTTTGGATTATACAGGTTGTTCCAAAGAGTCGTGGTAGCATAAACTTACATTTTTTTAAATGGAACACGTCATATTTTCTTTAAGGTTCGACAAGATCTCATCAAGAGCTTTAAAAAAGTATATAACATGTCAATATATTGTACAGGACATTTTAAAAGATATAGTTAATTATCAGTAAAAATGACACATACTTTAACGCTCTATTCATGTGTTTAGTATTAATTACAAGTGCAAACCAAGCACTGTCTCAAAATTTTTAATTTTCTTTAAATGGAACACCAATAAAAGTAATTAATCGTAAACACAGCTAATGACATGGAAGTAACATGTTAATAGAAATACATGATGAAGTATTTCAACTTACTTCATAATAGAGCACTAAGGTAGGTGTCATTTTACAGATAATTAGCTATATCTTCTAAAATATTTTGTACAATATATTGACATGCTATATTTTTCTGGTGTCACGATTCTTTGGAACACCCTGTATAATCAAAAAATTCTTTTTAATTGTGAACACTCAGTCACTGTACTAAATGTGACAATTTTCAAAAGTTATATCTCTTTTATTAATTAAGTTATCCTCCGATGCCAGAAGTTTACGCCACCCTGTATAATTATATGGGCTTCGCTACGTGTCAAAACTTTTGTTCCACATTATATTCGGAATAATTGAACCATTCTTTGGTAATAACTTTTAGTCTTTTCTATTTCTATGTAGGTCTTGACAGTTTCTGCAGTCTTTACTCGCAGCTTCTTCTTATGTATTATCATTTTATCAATGTTTATAATAATAAAAATAATTATCAATTTATGAAATATTTTCCCTGGAAGCATGCTGTTACCGAAAGTCAAAAAAAAAAATTATACCAGTTAATTATTCAAATCTTTAGCCAGTTAGCACATTGTCAACCTTGTCAAAAATTCTAGAAAAAGTTGTAGTAGTACCTATAAAATTATAATTTAATTCCTAATTTTCAGGCAGGTTTTAAACCAGTTCAGTTGCTTAACTGCACTTTCTCGGGATGCGGATGATATTTGTACGAATACTGACTTAAAAACATCTGTTTGGTACTACTAAATTGCACAAAGCCTTTGATATGATCAACCATGAACTTGTATGTAGATTTTTAAATTCTTTAGGCCTTTAAAGTAATGCTGTAAAATTCATAAATAGTTATGAATAGTTATTTGGTAAATAGATCTCAGTAGTAACAGTTGTCCATGTAGTGTCACAACCTCTTTTTGTTAGATGTGGGGTACCTCAAGGCTCTATTCTTAGGCCACTCTTATTTATTATTTACACTTCACTATTTTATAAATTCTTCATACTTGGGACAACAACACACAACTACATTACGCGTTTAAGTTTAATGATAAGGTACTAGTCCAAGATACTTTTATCTGATCTGCAAACAAAAAATAAAATATTGTTACATACTGGAGAATCAACAAGAAAGATCGATAACTCCAGAACTTCCGTTTTCTTGAATATTCGAACATCTTCTAGAATACTGTTCTAGAAGTATAAAAGCGTAGTCATGTATTTATTCAGTTTAGTTGTGAATTGTCATTCAATACAAGTTGATATAATTTGTAACATGTAATATTAATTGTGTATTTATCAGAGTTTACGTATTTCAAATAAATAATCTCAAATAGTGTAATACCGTTGATTGAGTAAGACGATACGGCTATGTTTATACTTATCTCGCGGTTGTGAATGTGATAAAAACTAACGATAAGGTTTGTTATAATCTTTACGTTATGAGTTCAATAAATATTTAATTTTTCTTGGGTATATTAATTGGTTTAAACTGAAAAGTAACGTCAAAGCAATAAATAGATAGAACCCCAAGAACCTTTCCTCCCTTCTCCAGTACTTCGATCATCACATTCTCCTTCTTTCTCCAATAACACTTTTATTGTTTACATATGATTTCGATCTTCCTTATATTTGTGTCTCATCTCCTCCTTCGTCACCTCTACGCCCTTTTTTACCATCTTAATTATTCTCTCCTTCCTGTCTGCAAACTGGACTTTCCATAAGCGTAGACTTTTCACATATCT
Source organism: Abscondita cerata (assembly GCA_030710515.1). NCBI lineage: Eukaryota > Metazoa > Arthropoda > Insecta > Coleoptera > Lampyridae > Abscondita > Abscondita cerata. The sequence continues at coordinate 40,996 of JALBCR010000555.1, read as the reverse complement.
TTTCTTTCAATCGCTTTCAGTCGAATTACTTCTCCAACAAACCGCCATTTTAAACACCTCTATATTGCCAAAAAATTCTTGAGATCTTCCAAAATAATATTTTCATATTTTACCTGTTTCCCTTTTTAGTTTATGTTACCCACTCTCTATCCATCTTGATTCTCCTTTCCCACCCATACTTTCATATACCGTCACTCTTTTTTCCCGTTTTTCTAACTTATCACCCTCTTTTTTCTTTTTCGAATCACCTTCATCACCATCATCATGTATTCGGAATTACCATACGTATAAATAAACGTAAACGGGATGTTAATTAATGATAGCTACCCTTTCAATGTGTTTACATGTAATTTTTTCTATGCCGCCCTCTTCATTTTGGATAAGTAACAGCGAGCATATTCCGTATAGTATATGAAAAAGTCTCCTGTCAATAGATGAAAATAATTAATTTAGACCTGGTACTAGAGTAGTTTTCTTTTGTTTTCCCAAATTTTATTAATACTATTTTTGTTTTTATTTATGTTGGTTCTTCTATCTTTTTTCCATTACCATTTATATTTCAATATATCTTCTACCTCTCTTTGAATATTCTAGCTTCTTTCATCCTTTTAGTAACAAATTCTTTCGCCTTTCCCCCTTTTCCATGATGTCTATTATTTTTCTAGGCTCCCACCCTTTATTCTATCCTCTAATTTCTCATTTATCTTTTTCATTTCTACTTGTTTGATTATTCCATTTTAAATAAATTATAAGTAGTGAATGTAATGTTCTTAATACTCACTGTCTAATCTAAAAAACAATATCATGTGTTACTGCAAAAAAGTACAGAGAGAACAATAGATAATTTAATTTTTTTTTTAAGAATAACGGATCAAATTTTATTGTATTGGTTTGTCGTTACAGTAAATGGTTAAATAAAACTTTTCAGTCTTATTGGCCAATGCTTTTTAATGTATAAATGATAAAAACACAAATTAAAATCTAACTAGTTAAATAGCATAAAAATTAACCATGATTATTAAAAAAAAACTAAGTTTCTAATTCAATTTAAGACCCTTACAAGTGTAAAGATTTATAGCAGAATAGATCTAAAAAAAAATGTAGAAATTACATCAAATTAAAAGCAAGCGTTCCCCGCAGAACTCACATCGTCCTGACACTAATAAACGTATAAGATCGTATAGAAAGTGCGCCTCGACTATTATTCCAAAAATAACAAAAAGAAAACCGTGTTCTAGAAAAAAAATAATTCAAATAAAAGTTGTACATAATGTAACTTTCCTATAACTTTTTGCATAATTAATATTCTTGGAGATATTGTTAAAACGATCAGTGTTGCGTGATTGCCATATACTTCATATCAAATATAGTTTAAACAAAAGTTGTGAAAAATGTATGTAGGTTAATGGCGTTTTTGGCTCAACCGATTGTCAAAACTTCGGTATTATAAATAACACCTACATGCCAAGTTTCATAAAAATTGTTTTAGATACGGAAAAACAGACGCCGACTGGCCGGCCTCCAAACAAAACTATAACTCTAATTCGTTAGAAAAAGTAAGAAAAAATTATAAAGCGTCGCATAACTTCCTATCTTATAAGATGTGGAGTACAAATATGAACCATAGTAATTTGAATACTTTTGTCCATCATCTATTCTCATCAGCCAACACAAGTAGATATTTCCCTAAAAAGGTACAAATAATACAAGAATCATTAAAAAACCAGTTAAACATTTATTAAAACCTACCAGAAGATAACTTAAATAAATGGGTGTCAAAACCCCACTATACTTTTCGTCAGTAGTTACAAAAAGTACAACTTTTTGTTTGTTATAATATTAACTGTTTATAATTTCGTCAATATACCAAACTTTAAAAATATTTTTTTCCCATTAATTTTATTATAGACTTATTTTGTTCTAAACAAACTAATGTTAGTAAAAAAAAAATATATAATAAAAGTAGAAAAGATAAAAACGGAGTTAAAATTTTTAAGTTTCTACGAGAAAGTTTTTAGTGCTGCTGTTTCGTTATTGTCTGCATTATTTCCTTGTTTGGCGCTGTCAAGAAACGAATCACGGCTTCAGCTCATTAAAGAAAAAAATTTGTGACGTTAACCTCAATATTCAGTGTTAATAAAAATTTTAATTGTTTGTTGTTGCATTTGTTTATGATAAAATTATAGATAATTTGGCAAAAAACCAAATGTTGACACTTGTTTTTTTCATTTTCATAAACATTACACACATGCTACTTTAAACTAAGATATTTTGCTGATTTTCTCATAGATTTCATCATAAGATCCTGAAACCACTTTACGAGCTCCCTCTAATAAAGTAGAGTCTTTTTCGTAAAGTCGATAAAAATACAATATTTGATAGGAAATTCCTTATAACTAGAAATATTCATATTTTCTCTTCAAAAGGGAAACTTACCAGAATTAAATATTTATGTAAAAAACATGTTTGCGAATTATTTATAAATCAGATCAAAAAAATTTTTTTTTGAAAAAGCCAGCGGTCCAACATTGACTAAAGTAGAGGGTTGATTCTTTCAAGATGCTTAGATGAAATAGATGTACTACCTCTCTCTCTCGGTTTTTACCACTGGTCAAGGGTCTTTACCGACTCAACGATTTTCCTCCAGTCTGTTCTATTTTTGGTAGTTCTTCTACAATTGTTTACATTAAGCTTTTGGAGATCTTGGAACACATTGTCCGTCCATCTTATGCGTGGCCTTCTATTGGGTCACGTTGTTACCTGGCTTGCAAAAGTAATTACAATAGATTCACAAACGTTTTAAACGAAAGTTGAAAATTTTTGGAAACTTGGTGAAACCTCTTACCTTTATTACTAATTTTGATTCCAAAAAGAGTCCGAAATAATCTATGGACAGATGATAACAATTGAACAAACCAAATTCGTGTCAATGACAACAAAACCTGCCTGCATAAATTAAATTCTGCTGACTTAAATAACATGATCATTATAGGGTGGGCCATTAATGTGTGAGTGGAAGATTGTGGGTTTATTTAACGCACATTTCTAAAATTCATTGGGAGGATACAACTTACGAATATTTTCAATGAAAATATAATTGTCATACAAGGTCACTTTTGCTAAAAATTTTTAAATATTTTAAAATAAAAAAATCTGGAAAAGATACATAGCAATATGCTGAACGAATTTTGCATTTGATCCAACAAAAAAAGTTTGTAGTTTCATTTTAAAAATCAAGTTACCTTTGATTGAAATTACTTTAAACAAATAATGATTCTGATTTCTGCCGCTTGGTCTATGTTAGTACTTTATTATTATTATTATTATTAAATGTGCATCTTACATTTATGTTACCTGTGATATTGAATCTTTACTGGACTATTACTTTTAAAAAAATAGACTAATTTAAATATCAAATCCATAAAATCACCTTAAAATTGAAGAAGGAATTCAATATATGTAATCATATACAGGGGTTCTATAAGTGAAAAAGGCCAATCGGCAATTGACTATGTGATAATTAATGAAAAAAGTAAAAAGGACATTGAAATGTTAAAAATTGGTGAAGAGGTGGAGTCAGATCACCAATCATTAGAAGTGATATTAGAAGAGGAAGGGAATGTGGAGGGCATGGTAGATGGGGACGAGTTTAGAGAAAAGAAAATATGGACAGAAGAGGTTATAAAAGGTATAAAGAGAAATTGGAGGAAGAAACGGAAAAAACAGGAGATGTAAATGAAGATATGGAAAGGATAATAGAAAAAATGGATTCGGCAGCAGAAAAGAGAAACTACAGAATAAGAAAAAAACAGGAAAAGGCAAGGAATAGTGGACTGCAGAGTGTGAGAAGAAGAAAAGGGAAATGAGAAAAGGAAGAAGGAAATGGAAAAAGAAAAGATAGAGATAGAGGAGTATAAAAGATAAAAACAAAATTCAAAGAAAATGTAAAAAGAAAAAAAGAATATAAGGAACAGTTAGAGAAAACGATAGAAGAAATAAAAATAAAGGACAAGCATGGGAATTTATAAACAAGTAGAACGCAAAAAAAAGGATGGGAGTAAAGATAGATGCAGAAAAATGGGAAGAAAAAGTAATAGACAAAGGAGAGAGGAGGAAGAAAGAAAGGAACAGAGAATGGGGGATAACTAAAGAAGAAATGGATAAAGCAATACAAAAATGAAGAAAGGAAATGCAGAAAGGACGGATGGAACACAAGAAGAACAATGGAGATACACTGGGAAAAATGAGAAAGCACTTAAGAAGAATATATAAAAGTATATGGGAAGGAGAAGGAATTCCAAATAAATGGAAAGAGGCTATAATATGTTCTGTATACAAGGGAGGACAAAAAAACGAGGCGAAAAACTACAGAGGAGTGAGCCTGACAAATGTGGGATATAAGGTTTATGCAGATATAACGAGGGAAAGATTAGAAAAGGAAATAAAAGAAAAAAAATTATCCCGGACTGGCAAGCCGGATTCAGAAAAGGAAGAGGGACAATAGATAATATATACATTCTAAAACACATGGTCAATAAAGAAATTTCGAAAAAGGATGGAGAATGTATGAAATGTTTATTGAAATCAAAGCAGCGTTTGATAATGTGGATAGACGGCTACTATGGAAAATTATGGAGGAAATAGGGATAAATGTAGAAATTAAGGATGCAATTGAGGAAATATATGAGGAAACAAAATGTAGAACAAGGGTAGGCAGAAAGTTGGGAAGTGAATTTTGGACGGAAAAAGGATTAAAACAGGGATGCCCATTAAGCCCCAGTCTGTTCTTATTATACATAAGAGATATGGAGGAAGAACTAGAGAAGCATCAAGTGGGAGGAGTAGTAATAGGAAGAAAAAAGGTATGGGTGATGGCGTATGCAGATGATATAGTGGCAGTAGCAAAGAATGGAGAAGAAATGGGAAGGGTGATTAAGGTTTTAAAAACATACTTAGATGGATAGAAGCTACAGGCAAATGTGGAAAAAACAAAAATAATTGAATTTAAAAAGAGAAAGGGATGACGGAAAGAAGAGAAATGGTGGTGGGGAGAGAAAGAAATAGATAAAGTGGATAATTACAGGTACCTAGGTTATAATATTAGGTACGATAATAAAGATGAAGACCATATAAGAGAACTCGGACAGAAAGGAAACAAAATAGTAGGACAAGTTTGGTGGATAGGTGAAAGGACATTTGGGAAGGATTTAGAGAAAAGACGATGGATTTTCAACAAAATAGTGAAAAGTGTGATGTTATATGGGGCAGAGATTTGGGGATGGAAGGAATGGGAACTATTAGAAAGGACACAGGAGAAATATTGGAAGTGGACGTTAGGGCTGGATAAGAAGACACCTGGTTATATAGTGGAAGAAAAAATGAAATTAGAAAAAATACGGATAGAAACTGGAACGTTGAGATTCGAAGAAAGGATGGAAAACAGGAAGAACAATGAACTTTTATATGAATGTTGGAAAGAAGTGGAGGCACAGAAAATTAGTTACGGGGAAGATGAAAGGAAAAAATATTATGAAAGGTGTAGATATGCAAGAGAGGAGATAAGAAGTTTGAGACAGGAAAGAAGATATATGGAAAAGGAAATAATAACGAAAGATAAAGACACGCAAATGCAAGAAAGAAGAGCAAGAATAAAAGAAGGAAAATACAACAAGAAATATGAACAATTAATAACGGGAAGAGTGCCAAAATACATAATGGAGGGGAAATCGCTGAAAGAAAAAAAATGATTGCACGGTTTAGAACAGGAAATGAAGAAAGGAAAATAAATACTGGTTGGAGGATGAAGGAAGGATGTAGTGAGTTAAGAGAAGAGGAAACGAAGTGGTGGGTGTTATTGGGTGAGAAATGAGAGGGAGTACAATGGATGAAGGAAGTGATGGAGAAGAATAAAAAATGGACGAGAGGAAAAGAAAAATAATGAAGATAAAGGGATAATAATGAAGGAGAAGAAAAAGAAGATTTTGTTAAGGGAAAGAAGATGAAAGATGTTTAGAAAAGAAGAGGTAGAAGAGTTAATTTTGTTAAATAAGAATATTGTTAGTTTGGTGGTAAGAAAATGTATGGTTTTAGGTTATATTTGTATAGAAAACCGAATTCATTTGTTATTTGTATAAAAGACAAAATAAATAAGATTCATTCATTTTAAAAACGTAACTTTAATACAAATCACCCTGTATAACAATTACATTTTCATTGAAAATATTTTCAAGTTGTAGCGTTTTAGGGTCTTACACCACTTTCCAGCAATGCATTTTAAAAATGTGCGTAAATAAAGCCACAATCTTCAACGCACACACTAACGGCTCACCCTATATATTCTACAATTGTTTTAACCTTTAGTAATCTGTAAATTAAAAAAAAAACATTTAACACCATTACGCCGCCGTTTAAGAGAAGAATTGAAGGTTCCAAACCATCGTTATCAATGTTTTGTTATGGACATGATGTACTGAACTGTTTTTTTTTTTGCAAGTCATTACTAAGCGTTAATCTTAAGTTTTTCAGGTCAAACGATTTATAAAAAAAAAAATGAAAAGCGGAATTACATTTAACCCTCAGAAAGTAAAACGTTTTTTAAATTCACATTCATCTCTTTCCAGATAAACCAAAGTAAAAATTGTACCGCACTCTTGTGCGCCAGATTTTTAAAAATAAATACGAAAACATTTCAAATACTTACCTACTAAAAATAAATTTTTATTCCTGTTACAGTCAGAAACGTCAACGCATCCACTTGATGACGATCGTACTTCATAAAAAATCTTTCAGTACACAACCACATCAAATTTATGAATCGTAAATCAAAATATTTTTGAACGTGCGAGATAAAAATTATTAATAGCCATCTTACCTGTTTTATCTACCGCGACGAGTACTTGCATATGAGGTTTTAAAGAATTAATACATTAAATATGATTTATTCATATAATCTGTCATAACTAATTACAAGCACTATGACATACAAACAAGTGACGGGAGACTATTTCTAACTTAAACCAATAGATTAACACTCAAAGTTTACGTATGCAACAATATAGAAATAATTTAACAATCTCAAATGCTTTAAACAACATCGATTGCAAATACAATTAAGTTTTCACTTTCGTTTCACTTTCTTTTTTCCAGTCATCCACACAGGAAGTTTTTTCTTTATTTCTTCTTTCAGCTGCCTGTACACCATGACAAGAAGCACGGGAATGGCTAAGAGTTCATTTTGAAATAGATACAACCAACAGGCAACAATAAACATTGCCAAATCGGTAACATAATCAACAGTAGTTCTCACTTTAACTTCCGCTTTAGCCGATAACTCCTCCTGTCTAAGTTTCGAATCTTCGAACCTAGAAGTTTGAGTCGTCGTCTCCCTTAATTTAGGTTTTGCAAACGGAATTGGTGAAATAGAACCTGGGGAGTTTCTTCGATTAATAACGCCCGGAGGATTTAATGAATTCCGTCGCATTGTTGTCGGTGATTTTTTGCCAATCGGTCCAGGAGATGGTGATCTTAAATTGCTCCAATTTTCACCTCTAGGAGACGCGCCCTTTTTATTCGCTTTAGATGCCTCTAATTTCGACACATTTTTTAAAGGTTTCTTTTTTAACATTTGATTACTTCCCCGCCTCTGCATCGAAGGAAAAATTTCGGCATCGGGAGGAATTGTGTCGTCTTCTTCTTCCGTCGGATCACTCGCAAATGCAGCAGAAACGCTTTGTTTAACCGTTCGTAGTATCGCAGACGAAGCTTCTATGAAGCTAGTTCGACGTTTTACTGATTGTTTAGCGAGATCCTCATCGTTGGGGGTCTCTGGTTCGCTTTCCTCTAATTTGGCCGTTTCTTCTTCTGATTCTCTTTCAGCGGCTGCTTTCAAATCGTCCGCATTTAAAATCAACCTAGGAACGGGCCTCATTTTATGTCCGTAGCTGCGCACAATATCACCGTAATGATCTACAACTACTTTTATTTCTTCATCCGCTCTCCTTCCTTGCGTAACAGGTGCTCTAGGCAAAAGAGGAGGAAGATTTGAATTAGCCGATTGCGTAGTGTTTGGAATTTCTACTTGGCGCACTGCAGGAGAATGGGCTCTTTTTTTAAACATCTTGTTTTCTTGATTCTTCTTCTTTGGCGATTTATTCTGCGGAAAGAGAGAAAATAGTCGTTGCTTGGAACTACCTTCAAAAGCCTCAGCGTTATTAGTAGTATGCGTATTTACCGGCAATGATTTTTCGCGCAATTTGTTAGTATCTTTATTTTTTCTACTAGCTTTATCAGGATTATCTTGCTTTTTCTTTAGAATAGGTTTAGGAACAAAGTTTGGATTTGGAAGAGGGTTCGGTTTTGTTAATATTTCAAACGGTTCGTCGACTAGATTTTTTGTCTTGTTCGGAATATTACGATGCATTAACCTAGGATGATATGTATCCTCGTCTTCTTGTTCAACGACTAACTCCTTAATTCGATAATCCCTAAAACGCATATCTTCGGAAGAAACGCTTTCCGATTCTGATAACACTTCGTCGTAAATATTTCCTTCATTAGCAACTTCTTCCCATTCGGTTTCTCGTACAACACTTATTTTTTGTTTCGGTTCCTTCTTATGTTTAGCCATTTTCAATCTAACTTTTTCAAATTCTTCTTCTTCGCGTTCTTCCGATTCCGATCTTTGCCTCTTTGCAAACATTTCCCTTTTGGTTTCTTTCGAAAGAGAAGGATTTAAAGGAAGCTCTATAGGTTCCATTACTTCGTTACTTTTACTGTCTAAAATAATAGGAAATCGTCTTAAAGTATTTTCTGGAATATCAGTAATATCGGACGTATTTTTAAGGCTATGACGGCGGTAGTTCCAAACTTGTTGTAGATTTGCCGGTAGTCCGCCCGAAGATCTCCTTCGCAGTGAATTAGATCGTTCCAAACCAACAATCAATTGGTCATCTTTCGAGTTAATTTGAATTTTTGGTATCTTGGAATCTTTCAGTCTATCTTGCTGTTCTTTTTCTTCCGCATCAGCAAATTCTTGAAATCGTTTCAGAGCGTTCTCATACAACAATTCTGAAGAACTAACTGAACACCTTAGCGGTTGAAATAGTAGTTCTTCAGCTCCTAGTTCTGGTGCCGAAAGTGACATAGGCGGAGGTACTGATAGTTCGTCGAAATTAAAGTCAACGTCTTTTATAATACCTTTATCTGTAAAGTGGGCACTAAAGAAGTAATTTACAAAACATATTTGAATGAATCTTACCATTGTGTTTATCAGGCAGAAGGACTAGCATAAACTCTGAACTATTTGATAAAGGACTGTTTTTATTGTGAATTAGTAATGATTCGTCCGTTTTTGCATTTTCGTAGTCAAAGAATTTGTTCGGACTTGGAGATCGACTTCTTGACAAACGTAACGGACTGGGAGATCTTTTTCTTGAATTATCTTGAATGTTGTGTAGAGAAATCTGTGGTTTTAGTTCAACATCTTGTAAACTTGAAAAATGTGATTCTTCCAGCGTTTGTTGTACGTTTGGAAATTTTTCCACGGTACGCTCGGGTGATGGCGTTAACCGGTTTTTGTCCAGCACCGGTGATTTAGTTCGTAACCCCGTCATTTTTTCAGTTTTGGGTTTTGAGACTGGGTAATCTTTTGAAGGATTTTGATAGTGAATTACGTTGACCGTCGATTTAACGGCTACATTTTCCGCTTCCTCCACTTTAGCAGAATGGTACGGTTTTGGTGCTGAAGGATTTCCGTCAAAACTAAATTCTCCCATTTTGATTTCGGGGCTGCCGTAAGCCAAATCGCGAGCAATTGAAGTTCTGTCAAGAATGTGTTTGTTTATATCGGAATTGATCCTCTTACGTGTTATGACCGGTGAAACTTCCGGTGTTATTGACGGACTTTTAATTTTAGTCCGAGCCGGTCGTTTAGGAATTCCTCCGTCATAAAAATAAACGGGCGTTGTTGGCTTAGAAGATTCCGGTCTAGTTGATGATAAAGATCTGGGTTTTCTGGCAACCGGGCGTGGTGGCGCTTGACTTTCAGGTAAAACATCTCTTGGTTGACTGTGACTGCGCGTAGGCGATAAAATACCTCTTTTTGTATCAGGAATGAAAATTGTATCAGATTCATCGCTAGGTTCACTAATTCCGTAAGGACTTTCGGCTTTAATTCGAAATTTATACTCGCTACCTTCTATTAAATCTCCAATTGTAGTGGTTAACTGCCTACAAGTTGCTGCTTTAAGCCACACATCCCATCCTAATCTAAAATATTCTACTATGTAATTTCCAATCTTACATCCGCCGTCATCTACTGGAGAATTCCAAGCTAGCGTAACCGATTTTCCGAGAGTCATGATCACTTGAACCTTTCCTGGCGGCGATGGTTTATCTGTAACTGTCACTAAAAAAGACGAAACCGCTTCGCCTAATTTATTTACCGCCTTTATTTGATATTCGCCCCGATCAGTCCTTTCAGCCGCTTGAATTCGCAAACTTGAGTATTTGTCGGTACTTTCAATTTCGTAACGTTCGTTAGCGTTAATTAGTTCGTTGTTATGGAACCATGAAATAGTCGGAGAAGGACGTCCAGCCACCGATACTTTAAGTCGCATTGTTTCTTCAAGTTCAAACAGAAGTCCATCTTCATATTGCCTTGGCAAACGAATGCTTGGAGGCGCCTCTAAAGTTACTTTGGCTTTAATTGAAACGTGACCCGCTTTATTCGTAGCCGTGCATTTAATTTCACCCTCATCGGAAAACGAACTTTGGTGTATAATCAAAGTGCTTTTCTCATTTTCGGTAACAATCCTAATTCTTCTACTACTAAAAATTTCAAATCCGTCCTTAAACCAACTTATTTTTGGCGTGGGTTGACCAATAAAATTTGCGGTAAATTCAATTTTTTCGTTTTCTAACACCACCGTGTCTACGAGTTCGTTCGTAAATCGAGGGGCCGCCACCGCGGATCTCTGCAGCGTAACTGTAAGCAATTCCGAAAGTTCTCCGGCAATCGACAAACCAACAGCATTTTCGGCACTAATTCGAAATTGATACCGCCAACCTGGTTCTAAACCGCTCAAACTAAGTTCGGTAAATCTTACCAATTGGGGAGTAGCCCTAACCCAATGCGGAGAACCATATCGCCGATGTTCAACTAAATATCCTATTATCGGAGATCCGCCATCGAATTTTGAAGGGTCCCATCGAATTGTAACAATGTCTGGCGTCAATTCAGATTCTGATACCAGCTGAGGTTTTCCAGGTGGGCCTGGCCGATCTAAACAAATTGTTGTACATTGGGACAAGCGATCAATCGTATTCTGTACAACTCGACGACAACGTTTGTACAATCAAGCAGTAAGTAAAGCAATTGGTTTATTATTCATTATCCAATTTTAAGTAGGAAAATAAACAGTCCGTGCACTAAACACAGGCCAACAGAAAACCGAGTCCAGAAATAACTTTACGTTCCGTAATAAATGTGTTGGAATTGAGTTATTATTGTTAATTAGTAGAGGGTGTTAAGATTATTCACAAAAAGGATCGCACAACTTAGGGGTGTTGGTGTACTTTACCTGCTGCTTTCCAATGCACTTGTTTTTTATTTTGATGAGATCGGCGATGGGGCTTGGCGGATGTATTCCCCATAGCACACTACATTCTGATTTTAATGTAGTTCAAGTTTCAAAAATAGATACGAACTTACCAACTTAAAAACGATCGACGAAAGTGAATAAAACCGCGGCTTAAATTATTTCTGTAATTAAAATGTTTTCAGATACTATGTCTTTGACTGTAGACACAGCAAACTAATTTAGAATTCAGATTGATTTTGGTAATGATAACACGCGACGCTTTAGGATGTACAAACACCTGTGTATTTTTAGCTGCGTGTATTGCAGGCGTAAGTATAACAGTTACTTACATTAATAATAAAGAAACTAGAAATGTTGGTTGTCGACCACTTAGGCATATCCCACAAAATATTTAAAAATTAAAAACTCCACATCTAAACCAATATGGTTTAGAATTAGATGATTTAAGTAAATTTTTAGTAAATTTAATCAAACTCTGTAAATAAGTTCCGTCAAAATCATTTACATACGGAAATGCCATATGACATAGTAATAGCAATAAAAACTAAACTGAATAATGAAATCGCAAAAAACACAAACATATTGTACGGATAGTGCATATTATAATATTATCGATATCCGCAAAGAATATTAATAAAAAGGCACATTTAACCCCCTCACCAAGCCAAAATCAATTTTAACACTATATTATTATTGCTAAGAATTTCAAATTTGGAAAGAAACTGTGAGAATCAAAGAATTACCTTACAATTATGGATGTTAAAGTACGTCCAGAATATTCAGAGTTTAAGAAAAATAGAGAATATTTACGAAAAATCAGTTTAAACCATATATCAAGAAAGAAGAAGAGCAGTACTCGGAAAAAGAAAAAAAATGCATAATTTTGTGCTTATTAGGTATCTTCAAAACGAGCAAAAACATCTTTAGAAAACATCATCAACAAAGATTGCAAGATGGGTAGTAAAAACCAGGGCAATTGCATAGTATTTCAAGTACTCTGTTTTAGTAGGTCGTACAAATTACTAGCTTATTTTTCCTGTATCTTCTCTAGTTCTTCCCATTCTTTCCATCCCCAAATCTCCGCTACGTACATCATCACACTTATTACTATTTTTTCGAATAACCACTTTCTTTTTTTACTTCTTTACCGAATAATCTTTCTCCTATACTCCATGCTTGTCCCATTATATTACTTCCTTTTTTCCTTAATTCTTTTATATAATCACTGTCTTTATTGTCATATCTCATCATGTACCCCAAGTATTTGTATTTGTTCACTATTTCTATTTCTTCTTTTCCCCACCACCATTTCTCCTTTTTTTCTCTTCATATTTTCTTCTTAAATACCATTATTTTTTTTCTACGTTTACCTCTAATTGTTTTCTCTAAATATCTTCTCAACGTATTTAGTGCTTTCTTCATCTCTTCCTCTTTACTTGTAAAATTACTATATTGTCCGCATATGCAAGTGTTATTATATTTTTCTTCCTATTTTATTCCTCCAACCTGATCTCTCCTCATTTCTTCTTCTAGATCTCTTAGATATATTGAAAATAGCATCGGGCTCAACGGACATCCCTGTTTCAAACCTTTTCTGTCCAAAACTCCTTCCCTAACTTCCCTTTCACCTTTACTCTATTTTCTGTTTCTTTATAAATCTCTTCCACTGCTTCTATTATGTCTTCTCTTATTTCATTTTTCCTCATCATTTCCCACAATGTCTTTCTATCTACTCTATCAAATGCCGCTTTTATATCCACGAATAATGCATATACCTTACCTCCTCTCTTTCCTATCTCTTTATTTACTAAACGTTCATGATATATATATTATCAATTGTCCCTCTTCCCTTCCTAAACCCTGTCTGCCAATCTGGAATTATCTTTTTTTCTTCTATTTCTTCTTCCATTCTTGCTCTTATTATTACTGCGTATATTTTATATTTAATATTTGTTAAACTAATCCCCTGTAGTTTTTTACTTCCGGTCTATCCCCTCCCTTGTATATTGGACAAATAATCGCTTCTTTCCATCTTCTCCCTGCCAAATTTTTTTTAGTACTTTTCTTATTCTCTCTCTTATCTTTTCCCCTGTGTATTTCCACTCTTCACCCGGTGTTTCATCTGTGCCTCCTGCTTTTCCCATCTTTACTTTTTTTAAAGCCTCCTCCAGTTTTTCTTTTTTGATCCCTCCTTCTGTTTTTGTTTTTTTCTCCTATTTTCCCATTTTCTGCTGTGATCTTAACTTCTTTTCCTGGTAGTACATTTCTAATGTGTTTTTCCCATTTTCTCTATTTATTGTTGGTTCTCTCCTATTTCCTTTGTTTCTTAATCGATTTACAAGTTCCCAAGCCTGCCCTTCATTTCTGATTTTCTTCACCTTCCCTTCTACGATTTTTCAATAATCCATTTTCTCTTTTCACATCTATTCTTGAATTCTGTTCTTATTTTCTTATATTCTTCTATATTTACTTTACTTTTTTCAATTTTCTTCTCCCCTTTCTCATTTCTGGTTTTGCTTTCTCACATTCCCAGTTCCACCATTTTGACTTTATTTCCTTTTTGGTTTTGTCATTTTAAATATTCGCTTTTCCGTTGCCATCTTCATTTTCTCTGTAATTCTTTTCAACTCTTCTTCGACCTCTTCTGCTGCTTCCTGATCTTCCTCCAATTTATTAATATACTTTTCTATACTTTTGTCATTCCAAATTTTTTTCTCACCCCATATTATAATTTCTTCGTTTTCTTCCTCTCCTATCAAGATCACTTCGATCGGTTGATGATCTGACTCTACTTCGTCTCCTATTCTTATATACTCTATTTCTTTCCTACTAGATTCGTTGGCTATAACGTAGTCAATTACCGTTCCTCCTCTTCCTCCAATAAATGTTAGCTCTCCTTCTCCTCCTTCTTTCATATTCCCATTCAAAATCGTCCATCCTCTTTCCTCACATAGTTCCAATAATTTCTTACCTTGTCCGTTTATTTTTTATCTTTTGACTTTCTCTTTCTTTGTTCTCTATTTATCATTATCGCTCCATCTTCTCCTGTTCTCGCGTTAAAGTCTCCTCCTATAATAAGTTTATTTTCTTCCCGTTCTTCAATTGTCTTCTCTATTGCTTCTTTTGTTTTCTCCATTTGTTTGCCACATATTGTAATTATTTCGTATATTTTCCCTTCGTCTGTCTTTATTCTTGTGCTCATAATTCCTTTTGTCTCACTTTTGTTGCCTCACTCTTCTTTCTCCCATTCTTTTCTTATTCCGATGATTATCCCGCCCTTTGCTCTCTCCCATTTTTTTTCTCTTTCTGCGAATTGTAATTCCCATTTAAATTCCTCTGATATCTTATTACTCCAATGTTACCAATCTTTTCTTCCAACCATGTCTCTACCAGTCCGACCATTTTGAAACCCTTTATGTATCTCCAGAAACCTTCTCCTTTACTTTTTAGTCCCGCACTATTCCAGAACAGTATTTTGTTTCTTTCTTTTTTTCCTCCCTCCCCCTTTATACTCCTCTTTCTTCCCCTTCACTCCCCTAACTAAGTAAATTAACAAATATATGATTGAGTATTTTGTTTGTTCAGAAGCAATACTATTTCACAACATCAAAAGAACAGCAATAGAACTGTGTAAAAGTATAATAGACCAAATCGTGATGTCATGGACAAACGAAAGAAAATATTTGGGGTAACCCTCCAATTGAAAATAAGATTTACGACGTATCGTAACAAATAAAAAAAACAGGACAAATTTTATTTACTTCTATAAAAAAATTAACTTAACTTTGTTTCCTTTCCTCATATACTCTTTTCTTCATCGAAAGTCTAAATTAATCGATGTTGTAAAAAAAATTCCAAGAAAATTCAAGACAACTGGAAAAAGAAGAAATTCTGAAATCTATTAAACAAGGACAGATCTTACTAAAACGGTTTTAGCTGGTATGCTCTTACAAGATGTAAGGGAGATTTGTTTCATCATTAAAAAAAGCCTTGAGTAATAATTTATTCATTCAACATTATCATAATTTTTTTAACAATCATTACAACATTTATTAAAGTAAAAAATTTCCTCCACTTTGAGTAATGGAGGAATTGTTTCTATATGACAAGCCATGATTTCCATGCTAGTCCATCTGACTTCCACATAAGCAAGTGAATTGGATGCAAACACGATATCTGTATCGTATCATCATCAACAGAGATCTTAAAATTGTTCCAATATTTTTTATTAATATTCATCCATCTTCCCGATTCTCTTATTAAAGATGCTTTGTATCTCGCTCCATCAGTCTTCGAATTGTAAGAAATTCAAATAATGTAGTTAATCAAAACAATATTGTCCCAGTTCATCTGACTTGAATTACTAACCTCCATTTCGTATTCGAAGTGTCACGAAATTCCACTCAATGCTCAAACGAGTGCAATTTCCTTCATTGTGCTCCTTCCTAAAGACCCTTCATCAAGGTAGAAAACGGTTAAGTCAGACTAAGAGCAAGTTAAGGACCAAGAGCATCTCCCTGCTGGCGTCCAACTTCAGATGAAAAGGTCAAAAAATAAAGTCTTTAGTAACATTTACATTGGCCTCAAAATCTGTGATCTTTTCTTGTTTGAGTTTTGAGGGCTAACAAACAAAATACCACCCTTATATAAGATTGTTCAAATTAGATATCGTTGTAAAAGGTTTAATCCCAAGAACAAGATTAGAATAATTTCCGGCTTTTCAATGATCTTAAAACTCATATTATTAAAAATTTGAAGTGTGACAAATATCTTCATTATGTTTTTAGGGTTACTCCTTTCCAGTCACACTCCCAAAACGGAGCGAAGTAAAAAAACAACATACGACGATTCTGCGACACTTCAAAATAATACATATGCAAATATTGAAAGCCAAGTCATATTTGGAAACAAGTGGAAGTTACTTGGTGCAAGATCTGAGAGAAAACTGCGCTGTTGAAGGCGTTAAGAACGCTTTGGATGCGATTTCCTAGGTGAAGTCGGCCACTGTCATGCAAAACAACATCCTGCAACTTAGTTTTCTTCTCCGCTGCTTCTGAATTGCTCTCCCTTTTGTAAAGTTTGACAATACCTGTCGGACGTTATAATTGTTGCAGCACGTTCAAGTAATTGCACGAGAATCAAATCTTTCCTCTCCAAGAAAAACATTGATAATTTTCCTTGAGGAATTTGTGTGTCTTCATTCCATAGACTTTAATGTTGTCTCGCAGGTCACCTTATAGATTCAAGTTTCGTTTCTTGTTACGAACACATCAAAAAATGAATCAAAATACTTTTGCAAATTGACTTTTGGCTTTTGATTGTCCAAATTAGTATCTCCTAGGTTAGACAAAAATTCGTTAATCAAAGGCACAAAAACGTCATTTATTTGGGCTTAGAGTAAGGATTTATGTCATACATGAGATTTGACTAGTCACACTTAGGAGCGCCATAGCTTCGATGTTTGACTACAACACATACATGTAATTATTTCAGGTTTAATGTTCTTAGTACTGCGACGAAGATTATTATATAAAGAACTAATTGACCCAGTAAACTTCGTTTTGACAAAATAGATTTTTTGATTATATTGAGCATTCACGATTACACCCATAACTTGTTTAAATGATGAAACGCCACTTGTTGAGAATTTTTACTTTGCTCTTTCCTAAATCTTCGTAGAAGTTGTTTCTATGTTAAATTCATAATTAATGCATATATTATTTTTGGCACAATTTGAGCACAATATAGCAACATATTTTATTAGAGATAAATGAGAACAAATTTATGTGATAAGCGTGTTCTAATTAAAATAAAATAAATTATTATTTATGAGTTTTCATTTATTAACCGGAATGGAGTTCTTCGTGTATACATCTTAGTAAATGAGTTGATAAAATCATTGTTTTATAATGATTTACACCACTAAATCCGGGTTCGATTCCAATTGACGTAATTTTTTTTTATTTATAAAATTATTATGAATTTTTAGAAAATGAGTTAATTATTAATTATTTAATCCTTGTAATTAACCAGTGGTTCTCTGTAGTTAGAAGCTTCTTCATGTTTTGATTACTAATTATTATCACATGAGTTTATTCTTTTTTATCTATATAACATAATATGTTGTTATATTGTGTCTTAATGGTGCCAGAAAAAAGATATCTGTTTAATTTGTAATTCAACATAGTAAATGCTTATGTCAACTTTTTCGTGGGGCACACGGTATATTATTTTATATCAAAAATGTAATTATAAATTCCAAATTAAAAAAAATAACAACTTATATTATTTAAGGACAGTCCAAATTTGTCAAAACTTACAAATTAAACAAATATTTTCAAAACGGCGTAAGTTGAAGCCGTAGTTGTGTTAGTAACTTTTATTATTGAATGCAAAAAGTGAGGGTCAGTTATGAGAACGGAACTTCAAATTTTGCAATTTTATAGGAATTTTTTAACATCATGTTTACGCGTATCTACGCGTCGTTAAAGCAGTTTGAAATGTCATTATATTTATTATAAGATTGTTTATGTCATGGGAGATTATTGGTTTCGAGTTGTTTTTACTAAAGTGATTTTAATGGAAGTGTTTTTGTTTAAACTGGTTAATGTTTAAAGTCATTATTGATGGAGTGATTTTGACCGAAATGGTGTTAACTGGAGTGATTTTGTTCGGTTCCCCTCAATGCTCTCCCCTTTCTCTCCCAGCCACACTTTTCGTCCGCCCTTATTTCACTGCACCTTTGTTCAAGTGCTCTATATTTTTCCACTCCCTCGCTACACATTCTATACCTCTTATCTTGGTCCTACCACCAGTACTTGTTTTCATTTTCCCCATTTCCTACTCTGAATCCTGCGATTAACGTTTTATCCTCCAATTCCATTCTTCCGGTTATATATTTTGGTTTCCCTTCTGCTATTAACTCTTCATAATTCGCGTTATATTTTGCTTCTCTAATTTTTGCTCATCTCTCTTGTGCCTATGTGTCCATATCTCTCTGTACTATTTTTTCTTCTATATTTCTACCTCCATCACTTATCTTCTTTATTTCCTTTCCTGCATATCCTCCTCTTTTCTAATATCTTTTTCTCCCATCTTCACCAAATTTTATGTTTTGCGCCTCTATCTCCTTCCAACACCCATACAATATCTTATTTTCTTTCTCGCTTTCCATCTTTTCTTCATACGTTATTACCCTTTTTCCTGTCTGTATCCTTATTTTTTCCAGTTTCAGTTTCAGTTTCCTTCTCCAATCCTAGTGTCCACTTCCAATACTTTTCTTGTATGTTCTCCAGTTTATCCCACTTTCTCCATCCCCACAACTCTGATCCATACATTAATAAATTTTTCCCTATTCAATCAAATATCCACATTCTTTTCTCTAATGGCCGGTTGCACTGACACGACTTAAAGGGGGGCCAAGGACCTCTTTCTCGTAGAAAACAATAGAAAATGCAAATAATGCTGAACTATGAAAATGAAACAAATCCTCTTTTCTTTGGCCCGAGCATTAAGTTTGATTAGCAGAAAATGTCTGTGATTCCAAACAATCATACAAAATCTTACGTAAATCCAATTGTTAAAATCATAATAACGATTATTTTATTTTATTTTTCTCTTATACCCCACACCTCCCATATTGTTTTATTCTCTTTTTCTCTAATCCCTAATCTGTTCTTAATCCTTATTGTCGTACCTCACTGTATATCCTAGGAATTTATACTTATCCACTTTCTCCATTTCTTCATCGCACCTCTCCCATTCCCCTTCGTCTACATTTTTTTATTTTTAAACTCCATAATTTTTTTTTATCTTTACTTTTAATTTGTTAATATGTATTCATTACCTTTATCATACCTTTCATCTCCTCCTCTGTTTTTGCCAAGGCCACCATTTCATCTGTGTAGGCTAAAACTCAGACTTTTCTTCTTCTCTTCTGCTGGCCTTTAATTTCTTCTTCTAAGTTTCCTAAATATAAAGAATATAAATAAGGACTCAGCAGGCATCCCAGCCTTTTCTGTCTAAAACTCTCTTCCCAGCTACCCTTGTTCTGCACCTTGTTTCTGTATATATTTCTTTTACTGCGTCTATTAAATATTTATTTATCCAAGGCTCTTTCATGGTTTAATGATTGTATTCAACTACTCAAAGAAAGACAGATTTTATAAGGTTAAAAAATTTACACCCAGTCCTTAACAAATGTATTTTTATTTTGTTTGTTTAACTCAGATTATCAAGAAATTGAAAGACACAAAAATATAAAGGGCGCTATGTTTTAATTAACAAAGTTATTGTTGTCAACTTCCTTAATATAACCCAAAGTGCTGTAAATTTGAAAATATTTTATAAAAGTAAGATCGCCGATAACATGACGTTTCAAAATAATTCGCTTCACCATATATGCCTACTAATAGGTTACCTTTGTGAATGATCTTGTATAAGATGCGAAAAAATTGATAATTTTTCACATTTCTTGACGAGTTAGAGTTAGTAGATTATAGTTTTTTACAGTTATATCCTATTTTCTGTCTTGTAAACATGGTATCAGTCAGGTGATAGAATACCTTCAATTATAATAAATTAGTCAATATAAAATATAACAAAAGGTGTTATAAATCACATTTTCTATAACTTTTATTTGCACCATGTTTTTGTAAAACGTATCGGTTTGGATGTAAAATTCATTAAAATTTTTCTTATTTGTTAGCACTCCTGTAAGCATTCTTTTAATACAATTAATACAAAGACTACTCATAGAAATTTGCCTGCAACTAAATTCATTTTTAAGAGATTACTATTTTTAATGTTTTTGCATAGTATATGTTATAAAAATGCATTATATGTAAATAACTTCCTTCATTTATTTATTGTTAAAAAAATACAATTCTAATTGCGTTAATTAACGGAATTAACAGTATAGAATCTTAAATTGCTATAGCAGTGAAGAAGTAAATTGCATTTTTCTCATATTTAAAAAAAAATTAATGCACATTTTTTCACGTAATTCATCTTAAGTTAAACTTTTAAATTACACCTCTACAATTATTTATTATTTAAAAAACAAACATAAAAAAATTATTAATTGGAAACAATTTTAGTATCCTTAGGCTAAAGTCATCCTCGGTCGTCGGCCGATAATAGAAACAAACCTATCGTGCCATACTTTTCTGACAAGACAATAAAAAAATGTTCGAATTTATCAATTCGGGTATCGATGTACCAGTTTAAATTATTTGTCACATCAAGTATAGTTATAAGTGATTGACTGCATTTTGCAAGAGAGTTCTTAAGAGATTGGTGCCGTAGTACCGTTGGAATGCAGCCTAAAGGCACGGTATATTCAGGTGGGGTATAATATCGAACAAAACTCCAGCAACTGACACATGTTCGAAAGTTGAGTTCTACTATAAAGTGATAGGTAATAAGGCCACCTTATTAAACGTACTGACTACGATGATATCGATTATGTCACACCTAAAATATGATGAAGTTTTCGGTTTTGGTTTGCGTCATAATGGAACCGATTAGAACAACATTTTCGAACAAAAGTTCATTGAATCGGTAGGCCCGTCCTACAAGCGAAGTTGTAATCAAGGTAACGCAAGGTAAGCACATAGATTTAACCACAGCACACCGGTTGCGGCTGTGATAGAACTCCGTGTCTTCTGTGACATACTCTTGAGGGCCTACGGTAGCCAGTAGCGCGGTCAGTGTCGGAATGGGTTCGATTTTCCGTTTGAAGTGCAACAAGTAAAATGTGCAACAGGCGCCTAAGCTTAAATTGCGGCAAAGCGTAAGTTCCAAATAATATTAACTTTCAAAGCGAAATTAATCTTTAGACTTTAGACAAAAAAAAAGTAGATGATAGGGCGAGATATTCAAATAAAAAGAAGAAAACAAGCAACGAAAAATTAATAATACAATTAAAACGCATCTGCTACCAACTGGATTTAAAAATACCGTTTACCAAATTTATGTTCATCTTACAGCATGTAATTATTTTATTATGTTTATACAAGAGTTCAGCTGTAATAAACTAGATAACTTGCATGAAAACATTAACTAACGAACCAGAAACCTCGACGTATTGCTTTCGAAGGACCATTCAAGTGTTAAGTTAATGTTGAATGAAAGTAATACACCTGCTGATATATAAGTTAAACAAAACGGGCGTTGAAACAAGTTTGCAGGAAGCAACTTTTTATGAAGAACATAATTGATTCTGTACTGCAAGTGCATATAAAATGCCAAATGTCAAAATTTTAATTTTATTAAGAAAATAATTCGATATTTTTTGGTAAATTTGATAAAATCTAATTAAAATTGAAAGTCTAGTTAACAATTTTGTGAAGAAATTTCATTAATTCAAATTTCTCCAACATTGACAATTACTAGATAAGTTGTGTCATTTTTGACTATGCCCAATATTTTAAAATTTGAACTAAATTATAAATAATGACATTTATTTCTAATTTTCCTTATGCTATTCAATTTCAAATACATATTCAAACACTGATATTATCAACTAGTTGCTTAATATTTCACAAACAATGTGTACGTTGGACAAAGTATCGTTCACATTCCTTTTGATTACATAGGATATTTAATTACTAATGTAACAGTAGCAGTTCCATTGTTTATAGTATCTAGTGTAGTTATTATTATCGGATGTATTGTTACATTCAAAGTGATAAGCGTAAAAAATCACATATCGTCGCCCAGATGTCAAAACCTCTTATCTCAAAAACTGACATTTTTCAGGAAACGAAAAAAACGTCTCATTTCTTACTCCGTTCTAATTATGGATCAACGATTTGCATAAGGGTTGATTTTGTTATTTAAAAAATGGGCGTGTTTATCAAGATAATTTTTTTCTTAGTCATTTTTAGTTATTAGTAAAAAGTTGAGATGAGTGGTTTGTATACTTACTTATCATATATTCGACAAGATAAGTGTTTTTTATTGAATTGAAAAAATGATGAATTTTATTTGCAAACTCATTTAATTGATTATTCAAACAGAATATTACAATAATTCTTATATATATATATATTATGGTCAGAATGAAATAATCGAAGATTTGCACACAGAAATTGATGCCACCAATGAATAATAGAAATTATTCATAAAATAACTACTTTTAATTGTCTTGATGGTATAGGAGTCCATCCTTCGTCAAAATTCAACTTATACTCTATACTGTTGAGTTTTGTGTATCTTAAAGCTCTGATATCTGTTACACAAGCTTCTCCCGCTTTCTTCCCAGGTCGTATAGATTTGTAATATTTGATGTCTGAAAAATCATGAAAGAATGAATGATCTACGTATTTTACTTTATATGGCCCAGCTGCAGAATGTCTTCTAGAGTCTCTGATTATTTGATCATAATTTGAAGGGGAAAATATTTCTCTATTTTTCTTTCGGCTCTCAATAGTGGAATGTACACTATCGCAGTCCATTTGAGAATGACCCTTAACCAAGTATTTTGTATAATTTCAGTTTCATTCAAATAACAATAATGCAGTAAACATTGGAGAGCAGAGCGTTTCTATTCTGCGCGGAGCATCCATCACTTGCGACAGTTCATTGTTTAAAAAGTCGGTAACACATGATGCAAAACAATTGCTCTCCATGCCCCCTTCCCCTTCATGCCAGACATAACACACGACTCTATTGGTTACCAAATTATAGATTGTAAAATTATGGCAGGCCAGTTTTTGTTTAAAATAAACCATACCCGCATGTAATTGAGGAACAAGTTGTACAGCCTGAACATCGACTGTAAATGCAAAAATATTTCCGGCAATAGCATCCTCTTTATCTCTACATTTTTCTTCTCTTGCCCTGTTTTTTTATCTGCCACATGATTATTGTAGATGATATCATCGATCTGACCTAACTTATGTGAAAAACCCAGATCACACTGATCCTTACGTGGATAAAAGATATCGATGTTCAATTTTATCATCTCCGCAATGAAAACATCTTTACCAGCAGGTTGTAGAACTTCTTGTTTGTAGAGTTCATACACTTCAGAGTAAGATCTGAACAGTGGCTCTAGGTACAATTTACTGGTGGTGGCTTTACAGTAATGAGACGGAGGTTTAGGTAATTTTTTGAAAAACTCTCTGCTTATTCTCATTTACTATTTTAGCTTTTCTAGAAAATGTTTCTGTAATTTCAGGTATGCCAGCATCACTTCTCTTCACCCAGTTATTTACTGACCATTCACCCAAACCAAGTGTTGCAAGAAATCACTTCTTGCAGACAGGGAGTAACTTTTCTTCGACTTTCAAATGATACGAGAAGCTCGTTTGCCATTTCGAGTTTCCTTGAGTCGTTTTCTGCTTTGCCTGAGATTTATTTACCATCGCAACATACGTCTTACGTGGTTTCCAGTTCATTTCGGCCCAGAACCGTTTAAAGAGAAGATTCCTTTCTTCCTCTGTTATTGAAGAGCATGGTCTCTTACTTTTAGACTATGTACACTTTTTAGAATTACATCTACTGCCCATTTGGCGGGGTATCCTCTCAACTAAGCTCTTCCCACCACTTGCTTCTTTCATATAACTTTGGTAGCTCTGTCCTTTCATCCTTAGCAGTTTAGTCTTATTTACTTGCCATGTCACAGGATCAGCAGACCCTTTTTTAGCACGTTTCCTAAACTGATTTAAAGGATTAGATTCAGCTTTACTCTTCAAAATTCTTGCTAATGGTAAGTCATCTGACGACGTGTTCGATACTTTAGAATCACAATTCGATGGTTTATAACTGGAACCTGAATCTTGAAAAAACCCGTCTTGCTCAGTCTCTTCATAAAAAGTTAGTTCATCCGAAAATGTTCTCACAATTATTCCAGATTCTGGCCCTTTTGGAATATTTACTACTTCCCTCGATACGTCTTTTACAATCATTCCACATTTTTGTTCATCTGAAATATTATGAACCGTTTCAAAATGTTTCATGTCATGATGATCTAAAGCAGCATCTTGCAGAGTTTTCAAATTTATAAAGTCTTGATTCTCTCTTGTAGAATCACACATTATTCAGCTTGCGTCAATAATGAGTGGTTGTTTGGTATTGTTGCCGCTCTTGTACATAATTTTTCCTTCAAGTGCAATCTGACTTATCTGATCACACCTTGAAGACATTATCTGAAATGCAAAGAAATTTTGAACAATTGATGTCTAATGATTCTAACAATATAATATAAAAACCTTGTTTCTCAAAATTATTAGTCTAAAAATTAAAGCTAAAACCACGTATCTCGTGAATTTACTACTTTCTGTAAGAAGAGGAGCTCAAATTCGTATAAAATACCATTGACTATGATTATAATTATATAACCTAACAGAAATTGACTCATGACGATAAATGCCAATAAAACCTCCTAATATGCAATACTGTAATTACTTCAGTAAATAACTTACCTACCTTTATTGAAAATATAGCTCAGCCACCAAAACAATACAATACAATCAGATTATCTTCAAAATCTGCTGATCGCAGTAACTTGTTCATTCCTGAACCTATTGTAAGTTACGAGGTGTTGTCATCAGAACTATTGAAGTTGTCAGATACGAGGATTTTAAATTATGCACTACGCTTGCGTATTGATCCGATATTACGATACGAGCATATCGGTCTTACGCAGTAAGCATCTCTGTTGTTATTGAACCTCGTATCTGAAAATCTAATGATTTTGACATCTGGGTGACAAATGCGTTGAATTGGCCATCGCGCCATCCATACATTTCAGTTTTAAATTATATCAATATTTTTGACACGCAAGAGAGCACCTTCAGTATACCATCTTCAATACCATTGTGTCAATACTAAATAAATTAAATGTATTGGCATCGTAAGAGGTATATTGAAGCAAAATATTGATAGTAATAAAATTTATAAGAATATTTGATTTTTATTGAAATTTTTTTTGATATTATTATTAATTTTATTATTATTCGTAACTTCATTAATTGTAGTTTGTTGATCAATGGTCTCTCATTCTCTCACTCTTCAATTACCTACTCCGCCCTCTTTGTTGGGCTAAAAGATCCTATTGTGCGTCATTTATTAATCTTTGCTAATCATTTGTAAATTTCGACCCAAGGGTCCTTAACACGCTCCTCCCATTTCATAGAATATGGGGAGTGAGGACCTTTCTAATCAAATCAAATTTATTGCAGACATTCTCTCTCCCTACGCTCTTTTAAATACTTTGGGATTGTCTCCGCTATTAAATATTTCTACTTGTCGTTATACCTTCCCATTCTAATATTCGCTCTTTTATTTCCACTCCTTTCATAATATGTTTTTCTATTTTCTTCTCTGTATTTTCCTATTTGTACCTCTATCTCTTTCCAACATTCGTACATTCCAATTTCTGCTTTCAATCGTTTCCTCCAACCTTTCAATCCTTATCTTTTGTAGTTTTACCTCACCTCTAGTAGGTATCCTGGAGTTTCACTATCCAAACCTGTTCCTCTGTTTCCTATGCGTTGTAGTTCCCTTATTTGGTCTACATCTTTGTTATCATGTCTGACCATGTATCCCAGATACCGAAATTTATCCACTCCCTATCTGTTCATCTTCCCACCACCATTTGATTTCTTTCTCTCTTCCTTTTTTCTTCTTGAACTATAGAATTTTCGTTTTTGTGAGGGCTTTTCTATTAGTATTTTAATAGTAAATGGGTTAGTTTTCCTTTACCTTACCCATCGCAGTATTGTAGCCAGTTTTAGAGCCCTCTCTTAACGTATAAACCCTCATACATAATTCTGTCAGTTTTGGTCATTCCCGGTTATTTTATTTCTTCTACTATATCTAGTGAACATTCTCCTAATCTTTCGTTAGGATACCAACAGCTAACCTGCCCCCTCAATAATATTTATGAGCATAATATTATTATACTATTATTATTACTGATAGTAATGACATTTACCAAAATAAAAAATATTTGATTTTTATTCAAGCTCTTTCAAAAAATTCAAGAAGTAAGAGGGATATTGGGTAATACATAACAAATTAACTAGAAAAAATGCCAACAGTTAACTGTAACGGCATGTGTGTGTTAAAGTGCAAAGCGCTATCTTAGATAGTGAGTTTATACTATTCATACGTGTCAATGTTTACACGAGATGTCGCAAGACACACATTTTACTTATAACAAATTAAGTGCCGGGTGTTCCATTAAGAAAGGTAGACAGCCGTGTCTCAGAAACTAAGAATTGTGACTTCAAAACAAAAAGATATTGACTGACCTATAGAACATATTACATGTATTGATTCGTCCCTTACTATGGAAAGTTGCTTCATCCGTCCATATAATACTGGATAAAAAGTTTCTGTCTTCGGGTATCATATTTCTCAACCAATGACAGTAGTCCAATCTTCTGTCGTAGTTTCGCCAGTCAAAGCTTGGTGGAGCACAATGTGATATGGATGTAATCTAAGATAATTATTTGTGATTTAGTAGGCGGCGGAATAACAGTGTAGGTATGAAAAGAAAAATATAATCCTTCAATATTCGATACACTGTGGTCTGAGGAATCTCTAAGTCTCTGACAATTATCCAAACATTTAACTGATGATTGGACTCTACATACGCCAAATTACTTTTTGATCAGTTCTTCTGTTAGGGTTGCTGCGGTATACAGAACGGAGAACGCTACCGGTAGTACAAGAGCGATTTGCTAAACGAATGATTCTACTGCCACAACGGCGTCGTTCGGGATAACGTAGTACGCACTGTCTTGCGGATATGGTTGATATGTTGCAAGATTTTTTTGTAGAAAACTAAAAGTTGCTCTTCTCAAATTCGAGCAACAAGTGAAAGATCTTTTGTAGAAAACTAAAAAAGTTGTTCTTCTTGAGTAAGTGGAAAACTTGTTGCCATAGAATGTGTCATAATGCCAGCCACTATACAAGAGCTACCCGAAAATATTGCGTAAAGCCCTCGTAGCAGACTAAGGATGAGTACAGTAGCAGTGCCATGTTACGTGATCTTCGACAAAATAATGTCTATCCGCTGAGTGGTGAGCTGACGTACGACGGGAGCGTAAAAAAAAAATGAGCAGAAAGTTCAATTACTTCACACGTACACTTACACTGACGGTCGTGGGTTAAGTAGAACGGAGGGATGATACCGCCCGACAAGATATCGAACTTTACCGATAGTCCGCGGTAAAACAAAAACTTTGTAGAAGAATTGTCTCTCCACAAGTGGAAGACAGAAAAAGTTGCTGTATTTTGTAGAAAAAGCAACAAATTGTCGTAATTTGTGGACAAGAGTTTAATTCAAACAAAACACCGACTTAGTTTTTCAAATGTAAACACGTTTCACAAATGAATACAGATTGTGAAAACTTATTACACATTTTTTAAGTAAACTCAAAGTTTTTGCCAAGATCTGTCATAATTCATAAATCTTTAAACTAATAACAGTCAACCAACCAATTATTTTTTTAAACATTGCTTTGTTCATGTGATCGATTGAATCGTAAACTTTACTTATGTAAGACTGCGTTATTTAGTAATTTTTAACAATTACATTATAATTTTTAAATAGCCTCCATGCATCTAAAGATCCGCCGCATATAATGTGACTCAATGAAGTTTCACAACAACGCATACGTTGTTAATAGTAAAACCGCAATAACATCCCAGTCATAACCATCTTAAATATATCGCCTATCCAAATAATACAGTGTGTCTACTTAAGTTGGAACCATACCGATTTTTTTTATTATTTAGTTTTTGAAAATTTTAAATGCAACCATCAGATATCAATTTTTTTAAGCGGTATACGAGGTTTGTAAAAAAATATGAATTTTGCTCAAGAGTAAAGTACCATTATTTTTGCTCCATATCGTATAAATAAGATGGTGAGTTATGTGACGGTTTCCCAACCGAAAATTTTAACACACTTTTTTTCTCTTTTCCCGTATGTAAACAAGATATCAGGAAAACCGCGTGCCAGGAAGTTTATAAAATTTTGCATATGGGTCTTACTTATAATATTGCAGATCTTATTAGATTTTGGACACAATCTATCTAGCCAAAACGGTCGTTAACCTAACTAGATTTTCGAAATCTTAGAATATTTACAAAAATACTCACTTTCCAATTTTTTTCTTTAAATAAAAGTTGTTAATAATTGAATTATACACAACTTTTGTATAAACTATTTTTTGATTCGATAAGTACTTACTGAGATATTAATGATACAAAAAAAGTTATAAAGCAAAAGTTGTTGGAAATTTTATTGTCTATAACTTTTGTTTAAATTATTTTTTTCTAAAACGCAGTTTTCATTTTTCCTTTCATTTTCAACTCATCTTAAAAGAAACGTGCGTGCGCAGTACCTCGTTTTGTCCTTACGTTGGAATGGTAGTAGATAGAAGGTAGCGTTTGTATTAATAGCTTACAAGTTAGATACATTTAACAATTGTTGACAGTTACCAAAATTTATAATTAGATTTTAAAATTGCTCCAAGGTGCACTTTTGGTTTTTTTTTCTTAAACGTTGATTGTTTGTCCTGATTTTTTTCACTTTTTCTATCAAAATTGTTGAAAGTGTTGACGCTGTTAAACGTTTATTTTATTTTTCGAGCAAAATGTTTTATATCGCCGCACACTTTTAATATTCTTTTACACGTTTGTTAGTATCAGAACGATCCAAATTATAGCCATTCATCATGAAAATTCAGATTTGGTGATTATTTACTTCATTCCGTATTAATCATTCTGGCTTCATACATTTAACGTAACCTAGGATGCACTGACATGAAATATTTAACACTGAATGTCATAGTGATATGGTCAGACCCTAATAAAAGAGTTTGAGAAAAGAACAATAAAATGTTTACAAAGAGAAGGTGGATATGTCGAAGCTTTAGTAGATTTAAGTACAATTTAATTATGTTTGTTTCTGTATAAATATGTGTTTGTTTACTAAATATTCTTTGAATGGATTTTTCTATTTCTAAAATAAATAATTATTATGCATTTTACGTATTTAAATTGCAAGATAATTCAAAAACATTAACAATTGAAAGGTTATCATATTTTTTACAGATAAGAGGGATAAGGATAAATTCAATATTAAAATTTATAACAGCAAATATTTATAATATGTAAAACGTAAATAATCACCAGACCTGAATTTTATGCTAAATTTCATATTTGGATATATAACTTTAATTCAAACAAACTTTTATTATAACATTCTTCTGGATTGTAAAAAATAGCAAAATTCATATTTTTTGACAAACCTCGTATACGGCTTAAAAAAGTGATGTCTAATGGTTGAATTTTAAGTTTTGGACCATGCAGAACTTTTTATCAAGAATAACTTTTTTCAAAAAACCGATACCAAAAAAGTTTTCCATATGGTTTCAACGTCAGTAGACAGTATTTATACAAGGTGGTGCTTTTAAAACAGGTCATAGGTTAATGGTTTTGGTATCAAAATGAAGCTAAAATTAGTCCGTATAGCTGTTGCTATTAGGAGTCAGCTGAATTTCATGTTGTTTTCAAAAATTTGTCAATAAAAATAAAAGTACGTTTTGATAATAAAAGAAAAATAGTATTGGGTTGCCCAAACAATCAACATTCTTACGTTTTGACAATAAGGCTGAAAGGAAAGTACAAATAAAAGGCTTCATTCCCAAGGAACAGCTTCGAATGATAATAGAAATAAATTAAATAGGAAAGTTACAATAAATAAACATCAAAAATTACTAATTTTTATTACTGAATTTTCAAAAAGACCGTGTAATTAAGCTGATTTCTGATAGCGAGCGCTATGCGCAATAATTTTAGCTGCGTTTTGATACCTCAAACCATTTTTGTCACTTGAAAGGGCGAACAGGAATTCGAGAAAACCAGTTCACAATGCTAAATCCCGGTTTCAAAAGCACCACCCTGTGTACATTTTAACACAAAAATGTTGAGTACTCGCTGTAAAAAAAATTCTTAAAATAATTACATAGTACTACAATTATACGTCAAAATGTATATTTTGAATTATAGAGTAATATTTGTCATTTGTTTATCAGTATCTCTGTATCAATCCACCTAAATGTTAAGTAGATTTTTATATGTAAGACGTTAAAGGTGATTTCCTGTAAACAAACTTTTAAATCTATTATATGATCACCGTTTATTACGAACTTCGTTTATAACGTACTAGCTTTAGAGTCCCTTGGGGTTATAACATAAACTGCTAAGACTGTAACATTGTTTTACAGATTCAAGTCGCTTATGTTTTTGATCTACTTCTGTCCTCTAAATTACATATCATGTAGGGAAATAAATAAATATTAGAACATTTAATGAAATAAAATTTTGATACCCTTCCGCGTGTCTAAACATAAATATTCTCTTTTTATTACAATACTACAAAAGTAGCAGCTGCTAAATATAAATAGTGTTGTATGTATAATAATAGTGAAATGCCGCTTTACACACTCTAAAACCCGCTATTCTTAATTGACGAGTTCAATAAATTTGTTCAAAAGTTCAAAAACCGAAGAAGAAAAAAAATTAACATGCGTAATTTAGTATAATATTCTAAGCACTTCAATGCTTAGTATTCAGGTCAATTTGTTTGCCGCTTTTGTAATCCTGATGTACCGTTTTCCAATTTCGCAAGTTTGTGGTAAAATAAAATATCAAAATAATAACGCGTATAAATATTATTGCTTTGAAACCATTCCCACACCAATGGTTAAAAACTAATTTTATTTGTTTTCAATGCATAAAATTATGCTGCCCGAATTAAACTTACAGAATCGATCGAACCAGGTTCTTCGTCCCACATGACCACTCTCAAATAATATTTTGATAAATGTGCACGAAAAGCATGCTGTTTCATCCTATGATCATGTTTTGAACACCTCTATCCACATTCCTAAATTTCATGTTTTACAAATATCAGTACTTAATAATAGGAGGTAATAGTGTTTCGAGTATCCAATAATAATAAATACGTTTTCTAATTTTATTTTCAAAATCAAAACTCATACTATCAATGAGGCCCTAGTATTACTATCTTTCATAACCTAATTCACTATAGATAAACAAAAACAATTTGGTCACCTGAATTTTTTGGATATGATTTTTAGTGGTACGAAATCTACGGGAAACAATAAACAGATATGCCATAATAGTAATACAAGCATATATTTTTTTAATGCCACCTGAATAATAAATTAAACACAAACAGATTTGTTTAATTCAACATACAAAGGAATTGAATTTAAATTACCTTCTGAGATTTCTTCGTAAGCGGATTTTTCTTTTGGGATTCTTTGCCATTTCATCAAGGACTTCCTCTGCCGTGAACGGTACCGGGTAATGAATAGACATTAGAGCAAGGCCGTTGAGTCGTTCGTTCACCATTGAGTTTCGAGTTTACTCTTTTTAGAGATAAGAATGACCTTTCCACCTCACACGTTGAAACAGGCAAAGCAGCTAGCACTTTCAAGTAATTGATGTTTGTATAAAAATTCACATCACACTCATCTAAAATTGACAGAATCCTTTGAGGTCTCTTTTGTTGTGCAATTTTCCCCCATTTATGACACCGCAATATATACTCATTTTAAATTGCTGCCTCTGAAGCTTCTCCCTCATAAATAAATAAATCATAATTTAAGGGATTTAAGCTCAATCTGAGCGGAATTTCTGTTTTTTGAAATTAAAATATCAAACGCTTCCAAGATATTTCTGTTCTTAGCAAATCTTTCTTCGAGTCCTTAAATTAAATTGTCTAGGCACGGCAAAAACATCGACCTGGGTTTGCTTTAACACTTGACGGGGTACTACAATTTTGGAACCGAAAATGTTTTCCATCATTGTCTCTGCTTTCTTATACAAGCCAGTAAATTGCTCAATGTAATTACCGGGTTCTTCTTCTTGGGATTCTTGAATATTTTTTAGAAAAGATAAAATATCGTCTGTATACCGAAGAGCTGAAGATAACTCAATACCTGGCCTTTGAAGATACTTAGCCAGTGGATGGATGAGATTAAACACAAATTCACAAACAAATAATCCCAATATAAAACTTCTTTTTTCTACGGAACTAAGAAGAGTCGAAGCAGTAGTAGACACAGATCGTTCACTTAAAGATAATTCTTCTAATGTTTCCACAATGGCAAGAAAAAGTTCAACAAAGACATTAATTGCAACTTGACGTTCGACAAATCTAGTTTGGCATAAACCTATCAGACGTGTTTTTTTTCAGTTTCCAGATGTGCTATTTTATTCTTCAGAATGTCACTAGTAAGCGCCTTGTTCCTAAAAAGGTTTGCTACCTCTCCAACTACACCCAAGCAGTCTCTAATAGAAGGTACGTTCATTGATTCATTTAGGACCAGGTTTAATCTATGAGCCGCAAAATAAACATAAATAGCTTTTGGATACAGTTCCTGAATTCGTTTGCGTACACTCATGAAATTTAAAACTTGGACACCACAATTTCTGTAAACAAAAGTTTGTACATTGTGAAGCGGGCTTAAGGGTATCATTTACAATTCTAACAGCAGGTAGTCTCAGCAGGGTTATCTTATAGAAGGACTGTAGAATGAATAAAATTAGAAATAATTTTGATTTAAAAACGTCTACAAGCAATAACTTTTAAATTAAATCAAAAACTAAACATGGTTATTTGGGTTGACTGATTATTACTTATTTTTAAATAAATCTAACCTACTAATTATTGTAAGTTATTAAAAAAATCATTAAACTCTCTATTCATAATATTTAGTCCTTACAAAATGTATATTTTATGACGTTTCATTTTTTCTGTAGTTAATATAAAAGTGAAAATAAAAACTAAGGCAATTCTTATTGTCAACGTATATATTTAGTTTTTGACAAGAATTTATTACATAATTATAATTAAGATACCAAGTTATAGTTTAAAATTAAATGAAAACTTTTTTTTAAATAAAGGTATTACTATATAAATAAATATAAGAAATCAATAATGGGTGTGACCTCCATTATTATTGATACATTCTTGGAGGCGTCTGCTCATTGACGCTATCAAGGTATCAATATAATTAATATTAATCGTTTCCCATGCGGTATCAATGGCTGCAATTAGTGCATTACGGTTTACTGGTATAAAATTTGGCCCTTGTTGTCTTCGGATAACAGCAAGTATTCGAGCCCAAACATTTTCGATAATGTTAAAATCTGGGCTTTTGCTGGCCAGGGTAACAGCTCCAAGTTATTTTCTCGTATCCAATTGCGCACAACCCGCGAAGTATGAATAGGGGCGTTGTCCTTTAACAACAAAAATACATTATGAAAATGTTAATTCAACAGATCCCGAACTATTTTTTGGAGAAAGTATAGTGAAATAAGAATACTTACTTGTTGGAAAATATAATCTTCGTCTGGATAAAACACTTCGACTGAAGGTTTCATAATAGTTTCCAAAATATCTAAATACGCAGCAGAATCAAGACGTCCATCGATAGCCCAACAAACTCCTGGACCCCGCGCTAACCCAACCCCACACATTCACAGAAAAATAACCACTTCGTTTTTAGGACATATGTGATTATTTTCGTAACGAGTTCCTTCCATTCTAAAAACTTTTAGTGGTCCATCGTTGCGGCTATTGAACGTTTTTTCGTCGCTAAAAATCACTCGATTCCAAAGGTTCGTTCACATATCGCCTTGCAAATTCCAGACGACGTCTCATATTTTCGTCACTGAGAACTTCTTTCGCAGCAGCATTATACTTCTTTATTCCCATCTCCTTTAATCTTTTTGTGCAGTTATACGGCATCCGGGAAAATGTGTATCTGCTATAGCCCTGGAGTATGTAGCAAATGGTTGTTCTGTTACGTAATGAAACAACTCGAGATCTTGAGCACGTGTAGATACTTTAGGTCTACCACTTCCGATGGCTCTTTCCAAAGTGTGTTCAAGATTCCATTTTACTCGGTAATGCCCTACGGTGCTTTTGGTATATCTAACATACGTGAAATTTCACGCACGCTACGGCCCGCCGCTAATTCCGAAACAATCCGCGCTTTCAAATCAGCACCGAGATGAGGTGGCATTTTCACAACACTTGAAATTTTAAACTAAAATGGAATTTACATTTCTTACTTTATTTATTGGTTCACACTACCCCTTCTCAAACAGTAGGTAATTGTTTATTTATTACATACTTCTAATGACCAATGTAACAACCCTTAGAGCAATATGACTCAAAGGAAGTAAATTAAACAAGCAAGGATATTCTATTGTTATTGAAACTTATTCATAAAGTAAAAGCCATTTCCTTATAATGCTAATGGACAGGATTTTCTTTTAAGTATTAAGATTACAATAGAGGACTTATAAACTTTCGAAAATATCTAATTATAAATATTTACACTGCAATTGCGCTTTTTCCTTAATAATTTCTTAGCAATAACACACGTTCTTGGTTTTTAAGTTGTCATAAATTTGATATGATATAAATTTGTGTTTCTAATATTACATCACAAACTAATCTTTATTCGCCAAAAAATTGTTGCTTAAGTTGTAAAGCTTCGTACACACCTGAACAACAAACCGAGCAACAAACATAACAACGAACCGAAAGTCAAACGATCTTTTATGATTTCCACAATCCGAACAACAAACGGAACGTTTGTGCTGTTCCCATAATTATTTTCAGTAGTTTTCAGTTCATATATATTTATTATTGAGAAGAGAAAATTGCGGAAAACAAGAAGATAGTGCCAACCAAATTTTTACGCACAAAGAAGAGTAAAAAATTATAATTTACTTCTCTTTTTTTTTATTTTGGAAATTTCCTGCCCAAATGATGCTAATAGGAACATCATTTTTTTCTTGCATTCTTAAACAGTGATTAATATGAACTATATCTTATGAAAGGAGAGTTATGTAACTATAATTAACGACTTAACGTTACGTTAGTAGATTCCATTTACTATTTACACATATTTTCTTGGAACATTCGATAATTAACTATCGGGATATGATGACCCTATACTTCGCAGGTTGTGCGCAACTGGATACAAGCAAATAACTTGCTGTTACCCTGGCCAGCAAATAGCCCAGATTTTAACATTATCGAAAATGTTTGGGCTCGAATACTTGCTGTTATCCGAAGACAACAAGGGTCAAATTTTATACCAGTAAACCGTAATTATATTGATACCTTGATAGCGTCAATGAGCAGACGCCTCCAAGAATGTATCAATAATAATGGAGGTCACACCCATTATTGATTTCTTATATTTATTTATATAGTAATACCTTTATTAAAAAAAACGTTTTCATTTAATTTTAAACTATAACTTGGTATCTTAATTATAATTATGTAATAAATTCTTGTCAAAAACTAAATATATACGTTGACAATAAGAATTGCCTTAGTTTTTATTTTCACTTTTTATATTAACTACAGAAAAAATGAAACGTCATAAAATATACATTTTGTAAGGACTAAATATTATGAATAGAGAGTTTAATGATTTTTTTAATAACTTACAATAATTAGTAGGTTAGATTTATTTAAAAATAAGTAATAATCAGTCAACCCAAATAACCATGTTTAGTTTTTGATTTAATTTAAAAGTTATTGCTTGTAGACGTTTTTAAATCAAAATTATTTCTAATTTTATTTTGTAAACATTTCCTAAACAAAATTTTGATTCGATAATTAATCGAGCTATGGTGTTTAATTAGCGATACCTTCAAATATATTCTTTAAAGAAAAAATTAAGTAAGCAACGTAAATTACCTATTTTCTAAAACGTGCTTAGTGTAATGATTCATTCTACAGTCCTTCTATAAGATAACCCCTGCTGAGACTACCTGCTGTTAGAATTGTAAATGATACCCTTAAGCCCGCTTCACAATGTGCAAACTTTTGTTTACAGAAATTGTGGTGTCCAAGTTTTAAATTTCATGAGTGTACATCAGTAATATGCCCCTTAAATGTTGCACAGCCATGATATCCTTGGCTATCATTTTGACCATGTTCAGTCCTAAAAAATTTCTAAAATTGCCTTGGAAATATTCTCTGTCGACAAGTCATTTATATGTGTAAAACAGAAAAAATCTCCACAAATCTTAATTATCTCATTTTGCGTTTCTGGGCTAATGTAGGATGCATTGTGAGCACTTTCTAATAGGCGAGATTTCAATTTCTCATCTGTGCATGCTTTAAATCTAAGAAGAACCCGAAATTTTCTTTCCTTACTTACAGGTTTGTCAAACGCAATAGGACCACTATCTTTATGACCCCTTAGAGGAATTTCATTTTCTCCACAAAAAATCACTGTGTCTATTATAGGTTTCAGTGCGGCTCTGTTTTGTTCCCGTTCTTTTCTTCGCTTAGTATCAAGCAATGTCATTTCTCCTTTCACAATCTTCAAGTAGCTTTCTGCAGCTGCACAAGAAAACTTATGATATTCTGAGTTTTGATGGTTGTTGAATTTTTCTATCGCATTCTTCCATTTTCTAAATGGTGTTGCAACTAGTGTGCCAATTTCTGATTAGATCCTTTTCCCACATACTCTTTGCCAAATGAAACACAAAACTTACAATATGCTCCATCTTTGCTCTTTGAGTACGCCAGCCAAGGCCATTTATGTAACCAAAATTTTTGAAATTTAAGTTTTTTTTGTTTGAAGTCAGTCGTGGAAAACACAAATGACTAATTAGGAACAAACAGATGGTTTATGGTTTTATGTTTTAATTCAAATGATTTTCGTGCATTTAAAATCTTTTCATTTGAAAAAAGGCATCTGAAATTGTGCCTATATCTGTAGCAGTAATGCTTACTTCAAATGCATAAATTGGACTTGAAGATGTAGAGCAGCCATCAGTATTTTCCGTTGTGACAGGTGTAGACGATTCACTAACAACACAAACTGGATCGGTTTTGGTACACTTTCGTTTAAAAAAATGATCTATCGTCTGCCTCTTCATAGCAACAATAAAGCTCACAAAAAATCTCAACTACAACTATACACACCGTACCAACAGATTGAAATACTACATATACTATAAATTACACAGATAATGATCTCAATTTAACGCAACACGTTCCTTTAACAAATCGAGATAAACACGTCGGTATTCCCAGAGAGGCTCGACCACCGAACTTATCCGAATCCAGCCGTGCTGCAGTACTTTCCCGCCTTGTTGGCGGGCGGGGGCGGGGCATCGCATCGCAAATCGCAATGCCACTGTCTACTTGTACAGTATGTATAGGTACAGAAATATGATCCCAACAAACTCATTATGAAGATCACCTTTCAAGTGCCGATATATGGAATACGGAGTATTATGATTTATAGTCAAGTTCGAGCTATTTGAACTTCAATAATACAAAATATGCAGTCGTGGGATTGGTCCATAAAAGAGAAATCTTACCTATCAATAATTAATGAATAGCTTTGTTGTCTAATAAGACAAGTTGTCAGGATGTAGCATAATATAGCATATTTTTAGTCGATTTAGAGTGAGCCAAGCCATACAATTGACAATACCCTCTGGCGCTTTTTGACTGACTGCATCGACACCGGCACCCAGTGGAGAGTTAAGTTAGGTCTATAATCCGTTCCGTGACGAGATGTAATGGCTATCGCGTAGTTGTTGAGTTAGTCCCACCTAAAAACTGTTCAAAATGCATTTATGATTTCGAGGGGTCCAGACCCCCAGGACCCCCCTTGGCTACGCCACTGTATCTACCTATTGGCCTAAAGTTGGCAAAAATTAAATAGTAATAGAATTGGGATTATACGGCCAGAGTCATTTTCAAATCAAAAACATTTTCCTATGTCTAAATGATAACGTTTGATCTAATCATCCTCCTTCAATGAAACAACAGCAACTACGGTTATCATGTCGACCAAGACCTATCTCTGAAGATTACACACAATTGAACTAGGTTTAGTAAGTTCAGCTAAAGTTCTCATATAGATATTATTTCTTGAGTACAATATTCAATTACGCTGTGTATAGACATGAATTATATATATGTTGTGGCCAAAATTCGGATTAATTAAAAATTAATTTATAGTTCTTGTATGAAAATAATGAAATAAAATATTGTCTGTAATTTTATTATAGAAAAATATTTATTCTATAGTAGTCATCAAAGGGAAAAAAATATTACTGATTGTTCTCCATGAGCCTTTGACTATGTCCTTGATTTCTTTGAAAATATTTAATGTAGTGCTACTATCGTAATTACAGATCTGTATTTTTTAATTGAATATTAAAACAGCTCAAAGTCTGCTTACTCTACGTATCAAAATGGATTCGAAAATAATTTCTTGTTATTTTTCCAAGATTAATTCGTTCTAATAAGCCCGGTTCTTATAGAATCTTACCTTGCACAATTTCATTTGTGCTCAGGTGAGTTTCATCCAAAAATTATGTATAGTTAAGAATGTTCTTATAGAGCCCTTATAGGTGAAGGTGAAGTGATTAAACACAACTCAGTAGGTTGCAATTGGCGACGTTTCGCTCAACATTGCGTGGGTTTTATCAAGGATATGTACAAGACTGAGTTAGTAGTCAAATAAATTAAAAGTCATCAACAGATATTGATGTCACTTAATTTAAAATTAAAAACAATGTGTAAATATATACTCTTATCAAAACTTTGAAAAACACACATTACTGTTTACTGACTACTAAGTCAGTCTTAGGTCAATAAAGCCCACATAATGTTAGGCAAAACGTTGGCAATTGGAAACTACTGAGTTGTTGTTGTTCACTCAACTTTCACCTAGAAGGAACCTATTCATTTGTGTTCTTTTTCAATCTTTCAGGTTCTTCTAGTTTTTCTAATTTATCAGTCTCATTTGAAGCTTTTGTTTTCTCTTTTTAGGTTTTAATGCTTCTTCGAATACTTCACAATCACGAACTACAGATTAAGTGAATAATATTTTGTTACTTTTTATAAATAACAAAAGTTTCAATTTGAACATTAAAATTAACTTCACTTTACACATAACCTCCACTTCCTCTATCAACTTAACTTCAATATTTTCCTTTTGTTCTCCGCCTTCTCTCCATCACTTCCTTCATCCATTGTATCCCTTCTCCCCCTAATAGTCATCCATTCCACTTCCTCAACTCTTACCTCTCCGCATGCTTCTTTCATATGTATTATATTTTCCCATTCATC
Organism: Abscondita cerata; assembly: GCA_030710515.1. Lineage (NCBI taxonomy): Eukaryota > Metazoa > Arthropoda > Insecta > Coleoptera > Lampyridae > Abscondita > Abscondita cerata. Next base: position 1,207 of record JALBCR010000555.1, on the reverse strand, counting down.
CCCACATAGTCTACATACACTCTTTTCATCTTGTAAATGTGTGTGTTTGTCCCTATTATCTTATTCTCATATCGCATATCCACAACGCTCATAATATTTTCTTCCATCTTCTTCCCCGTATCTTATTTTCAAAGTCTCCACTTCTTTCCACCATTCATAAAGAATTTCATAGAATTTCCGGTTTTAGTTCTTCTTCCACTATATATCCCTGTCTATCTTTCTCTAGCCTAATGTCCATTTCCAATATTTCTCATGTATTTTCTCAAGTTCCTTCCATTCGTCGCACCCCAAATCTCCTCTAAAAAATCCAAATCTTTTTCTCCTATCCCCCACAACTTGTCCTACTATTCTATTTCCGTTCTGTCTCAGACCTCTTATATGCTCTCCATACTTGTTGTCACCCTAAATATCTATATTTATCTATGCTCTCTACCTCTTCGACCTCCCACCAGCATTCCTTTTCCTTTCGTCTTGATTATTTCTTCGTAAATTCTATTAATTCCGTTTTCTACATTTACCTCTTCAGAACTTGAATGACTTCCCTCATCTCTTCTTCCTTCGTTGCTAATTCATCCTCTTTTCTTTTCAATTTCTTTGTTGACTGTAGTTTAGTACATGTACAGGCTGATTCATAATTAATGGGACATAGGCTAAGGGCAGGTTACTTAGACCAAAATATCATCATAGGACCCAATATTCCTTAATAAAAAATTGCTGTGGAAAAAGATACAGGGCGTTAAATTAATTTTTATTTCAAATTTGTTAGTAATATCACTGTAAATTTACCAATTCTTATCAAAATCGGCAGAGAAGCATAACTTTAAATCAATTGTTTTATATACTATTTTACATTTTGTTATAGGGGATTTCTGATAATTAAATCGACTAGTAACTTTTTTGAAAAAAGTTTTTAGTGATTTTGATTAGAAAATATGACGTAAAATCAGTTGAACAATTTTAATTTAGCGCTTTGTATCTTTTCCCACGGCAATATTTTATTAAGGCATATTGGGTCCTATGGTCATATTCTGGTCTCATTCTATTGTGATACAGAAGCTCCACGTTCTATTTTCAATTTGACGTATAATAAATATCGATTGATGAATGTCTCAATTTAAACAATGAATCAAAAATTTTCATAAATTTTCCCCACAATCTTTTAAAATAAGGGTGTACCAATAAGAGTAACAAGGTACAGTATTAAGTA